>JBBIGA010000083.1:7114790-7127521 GCA_037576975.1 Alestes dentex
TTTGTACTGTCATGAGAACACAAAGAAAACGCTTTTGGGAGTTAAATATGCTGTACTCAGAGCAGGGGCGGACTGGGACTAAAAACAGCCTGGACTTTCTTCACCAGCAGCACAGAGGTTCTGCGTCTCAGCCGAGAAAGACAGGCCGACAGCCGCCGTGCATCGGACAGCCGTTCTTCTCCAGAACGCACAGACTGCCAGTCCGCCCCTGACTCATCTTGAGTGTTTCTCTTGTTTTTCGTTTTGTTCTTCTAAAAGCCCAGTTGTTTTATTACTGTAAATTAAATGAAAAGAGGCTGTTGAGCTCAGTCGCCATCTAATGTCTGCTTTGCCCGTGCATGAATTACAGTACAGTCTGTATGGGCTTACCTTTATATTTTCGTTAAGGGTAATGTATAAATCTGAATTAAAAATGAAATTAAAGTGTTTTGGGAGCATATTTGGGGCATATGTAGCGTTTACACTATAAAAGTAGGCATTTTTAGTTTTTTTTTTTTTTTTACCAAAACACAACAACACGTTTTTTTTACTATAGCAGGGGATTACTATATATGCAGCTTTTAAATCTTTAGAAAGCTTCCCTCTGACTAATAGATCACATGACATGAGGGAGGGGAAACACTTGTTCGAGTAGAACTCTGATATTTCACTGCATGTCTCATTTAAAGCTGTTTTTAGGTAACAAAGAAACATGGAGTACCAACACCTAAACTTAGTTAGCAATTTTAATTTCTGAAGGTTCAAACTGCTGTGGTCAAATTGACCCCAGGCATAAAGGATGCTAGTAAATTTGAATGTTACATGAGGGTTGAATGCAGACAAAATCTCTGAAAACCATCTCCAAGAGTAGCCAGGCAGCTTCTAATCTTGGTCCATGCTAGACTCGAACGCATAAAGCACTCATGCTCAGATGGTCTCAACCTCCTACTCAACCACAGCTTATGTAATGAAAAAATCAAAGGAAATCTGGCTAAACTTGCAGACGAGGCCCTGAGACCATAAGTGATGATGAACCGCCTCCATTATTTATGACCCTGCTCCGAGCCTTAAATCAACATGGAAAGCTATGGAAAAGAAAATGGATCTTTTTATCAAATAAGCAGTGCTTCATCTCCCGTCTCCTCCACTCGGCTGTTCCAGAGTGGGAGATGAAGGCCTGGAGAGGAAGGAGGGGAACTCAATGTTCTTCCACAAAATAGAATGGGTCAAGGAGGTCTCCGCTCCACTTATGTCGGCATGTGACGCCGAATAAATTGTCCAGGCCAGGGAAGGGAAGCAGAGATAGCTTTGCTGGGCGGCTCCGAGGGGTCAGTGCCCACAAACCCCCCCCCCCCAGGTTTGATGGTAGAGGTTTAGATTAGTTGTGTTTGTGTCACCGTGTTGCGTGTCACACCTGTTACCACTGGCAGAAAATGAGAAGAGGGCCGACGCGACAACAAATATCTGTCTATACTGGTGTGATTCATCTCCGGAGAGCATGCGGCGGCTTTTGGAGCTGGACATACGGAAGCACTGACTGAACATCTATTAATAGTATTGTTTTAAATCCGTATATGAGCTTGTTTTCCTTCTGTTGTTGTGACCAAACACCATGTTCAGATGGAAGCTCGTGACTAAACCACGAGTAGTTTCACTTCCTCTGCATGGCAGCTCACAAACAAGCTCGAACACCTTTGCTTTGTGTGACTGGTGATTCATTCATGAAGTTTAGCCTCCTGTTTTGACAATGAAATGATTATTCTAAGACACAGATTTGAACTTAACTGTCTTATACTGTTTTTTAAAGCGTAGAGAAATTTCAAACACACACACACACATATACACACATACATATACAGTACACACACATATACATATACACACATGCATATATGCATATATACATAAATCAAGTATGTAAACAACAACAAAGGCAAGAAAGTAGAGGGAAGACAAAACATTACAATTAGACAAAAACTGGAAACAGAGAGGGAGAACTTTAAAGATTAGCTGAGAAAAGGTTTTCACCGTTTCAACCTATTATTCAAATATGGTACTGTCACAAAGAAGAAGACATACGTGGCCAAACTGCTTGCTCAGTGTAGCACAGTGGATGAACCCAGTCGTGGATACATACGCGAGTTGGTAGACCACACAACGTTAATCTGAGAGCGCTCTCTAAGGAGTTGAGATTCCCACTGGAACCTGTGCTCTCAACAGTAATATGATTAGTAAAGAAACCAGAGTACTCACGGTACCAGCTGGAGTTGGGATTTGGCATGGAGACTCAATGGCTGAGCGCTGGATCCTACCTATTTTCCTCCTTAAATACCACATGACGCGCCTCATTTCTGAAGCCCCATGCGCGTCACATGACTGGATCCTATGACAGGGACAAACAATTCTAGATGAAAAAACTTTTAACGGGTTTAATATCTGGTATTGTTTAGAAACTTATGATGTTACACACTCCTCTACAGTAGGTGATGGCATCGTTGGTTGTTCTCAATGGCACTGATTAAGTGAACGGAACAAATAAAACTGAGAACGTTAGATCAGATTGGCCATAACTACTGTGAGTTATGTTGACACTTTATTTGGATGGCCAAAAGTAGATACTATATTGATGATCAACTTGTCTTTAACTAAAGATGTGTTATATGTAACCATGGAGATGAAATTAAAATATTTTATTAGATGTAATATGTAATATGTCACAGTTATAACACCTCAGTATCTTTTCGTCTGATGCTGGAAGTTCATAAAGAAAGTGATTTTCTCCTTTTTTCATGTGTTCAGTATGTCATGACCTGTATAAATCAAGTGATGGTTTGGTGGCTGTATATGAAAGGGAGTTGTTTCAAGTCATGCCATTAAATAGTTAATGTATGTGAGGAAATGCTTTTATCTAAAATAGTCAGTTAAGTGAACAAACTGACAAGTCTCAAATATGGTAACACACACTCAGTGGCCTGAGCTGGATTATGGCCACTCCAAGACAGAAGGAACAGACTATAAATCAATTCCTCACTTTTGGGACTGAGGTGCATGGGTGATGCCCCATGTTGAGTTAACCCCTAAAACACAAGCAGTGGCACAATAAATGGTAAATCATTGTCATACGGCAACAACTCCTTATATGTTTGGTGTTCCTATGTCATGTAGAACCAAAGTTATTGTAATTTTAAAAATATGGAATAATAATAATAACCATTACTGGGGTTATAAAAACAGCGGCACATGCAAATTCCCATTAAGAAATGCCAAATTTTCTTTTACTTTAGGTCCTAGAAACAAACCGAAAAAACACACAATCTTTAAACACGGGAGAACTTTCAGGATAGTCTCTGGCTACAAGTGGGTGGAAAAAACCCACAGAGGGAGGAGGGCCGGAGAGCGGCCAAGCAGCGGCATGCTGAGTAAAACGGCAACTGTTTAGGAAAGCAAGCACCAGTTTTAAACTGTTTTTCACCATTTATATTTGTTGAAATCCGATTTTACTAATAAACTCTAAGAGTTCTCAGAGTTCTAAGGATAAATGGGGTTAGTATGAAGTCAAAAACTTAATATCATGTTTTCTGACCTTGGGCCATTTACCACTCTGATCTTTGATTAGTTTTTCTCCTATTTTAGAAAAAAAAGTATTGCTTTCTTTCTTGCCATTATAACATACAGGCCGAACTCATACAGCATCCAGAAAAGTGACACATGTACTCTTTCTTTCTCAAGCTTTTCAGAGTTGTTTTTGCTCTCAGATTGTTTTCTCTGACCGTAGATTGGAAAGGCGGCCTGATTTGACAGGGTCTGTGTTATATTATGCTTCTTTCAGTGCTTGATGACATGGTGGACTGTCCTTCTGAGACTGAAATAATGTTTTGTACATTGTTCCTCACATCCACCTCAACCTTTTGCTTACTTTGGAAAGTTCTGGTCATCATGATCGAGTCTTTGCCTCAAGTTTGATTAGCTAAATGAGCGTCCTCTCTGAAACAGGTGTATTATATTAAAAACTCAAATATTTATAACTGGATACTACAATAGATCATCCAACTTATAAGGTTGCTTTTGAAGCTGAACCTTCAGAACTGAATTGAGGTTTGCCAAGTTTGCCAAAGGGGTTGTATACTTTTGCAAACAGCGTATTTCATTTTTCACTTTATTAAAAAATATCTTGTGGTGTAAATGATGGGATAGTATACGATAAAATAAAATAACCCTTAAATAGTCCTACTGTCATGGCGGGTATGGGGAAGAACACACTAGCAGGAAACAGTGTTAGTAATATAAATGGGTTTTAATCACAAAGTTCAAAATTCAAACAGCCGTGTCGGCTTACACACACACAACTGAACTTGGATCAGAAGAGATACACGCACTACACCGGAGGACCTTTACTCCGGAGGGCACGGATGAAACATATAACTCAAGTGCAAAGTTCTGGAGGACCTTCACTCCAAACGAAACCTTCTCAAAACACTGTTAGCGGACTCTGCTGCAGAGTTGATTCTTCTGAAGCTTTAAGCAAGCCCTCTGCTTTCAGGGGCCAGTACAAATGTCTCTCTCTCTGCGAATGGGCTCTTCCGTTCATGCCTGCAGATGCACAGAACGAGACACACACAGGAGAAGCACACAGTCAATAACACCAAGCATAAGACGTTGCGAACGGGTCCAGCTGAACGTGGCTTGGCTGGTTGTTGGAGCTCTCCACTGCCACCGGAGAGACCGCTGGATGAAATAGAGAAAGTCCTAGTGTGTGATTCTTCCTCTCTCTTTCTAGAAGAATGTAAAACATGAACCAAGAGTAATACTACTTTGTAAATGACTCGAAAACCCAACCCAGAGCTGCAGTATGGATTTTGGAGACCAATTCTGTGGATCGGCTGGCCTTTTGAACACACACACGCATGAAGCTCCTCACTCTTGCCTGGGTTGCCTAGGCACCCAACGAACACACACACGACAACTCATGACATCACACATCCGTGCCCAGAGCTGTGTACCCCCTAATACTAGGGTGACAGACTCCGTTGGGGGCGTGACTGATACGGACCAGACGTGACACCTACAGTAAAGTGGACAGTGCAAGAGAAGAAAGTCAAAGCAGCATAACCAGTACAATAAAAACTACACAATGTAACAGTATAATATAAAACTGTACACTAAATATGCAAGTTTGAGAGTACGTATATAGAAACGTGTACATGAATACACAGTCATGTTACTTACGAGTAATTAATTAAAAGTATTATCAAAATATATGCAAGGCACTATATTTATGTCACATTCTCTTTAGGGCCTGAGCCCCCTGAAGGTCTGATCCTAGACTTGCTCCTGGCTCAGACATAAAACAACATATTCATAACCATTTCATGTAAGGGAGCTTTTAGAGGTGTTAAACAATTTTCAGACATCTGGTTCCATTTGCCACAACTGTGAACAATTCTGACTGCAGAACAGAGCATTTCCCACCGAGCCCACTCTCACCGAGCCCACTCTATTTTTTTCATCAGCCTTAAAAATTGATTTTTATGTAGGGTTTGGAGAGAAGGTGGGGGCAGGGATGGGTAGCAGCTTTCAATAAATTAAATCTGAATTATTAATTTAAATTATTACTCATATGTTCTCAAAAGCCTATTAGCTAGTTTAATTAGCCATTGTAAGCTAACATTCAAGGTAAGTTAATGGGTTATCCCTGGTCCACAATAGTTCTCTTGGATTGTCTATCCATCCCCTCACACATCTCATGAAACCACCTTTATCTGATGAACAGCATTTTTACTGCTTTTACACAAGAGCCCAGAATGAAATTCTCAGCAAATATCCCCGATACTCCAATTTATTTCATAGTCACATCATTTCTCTACACTCTGATTCTGGTGGCCTCATCAGCATATTGGATACTCTTGGCAAAATGGATTTGGCTGGAAGACCATTAAAGTCCAAATCAAATAAACCACTCTCCGGATGTGTAAACTCCCCTCAGCAGGACCGCTCGGCCTAAATTTCCATAATGACTCCACAGTGCAATTCCAATACGGCCCTGAATAGACTAACTGCAACAATACATTATGGCGAAGCTTGGGAGAAGACTGCTCTGTAAACATACTCCCAAGATCTCCTGTCTCATTCACTTATTGACGTTCCTTACGAAATTCAGCCATGGTGAAAGAAAAGCATAGCACTGTCACATGTAAAATAGTTTTATTTTCTGCTAAATTTGCTAGATTTTCCAACTTTGATCAGCAGTGTTTGGTCTCTGAAGCTAAAAAGGTAACATAGCTAACAAGCAATTGAAGCTTATGGAACCCGGCGACGTGATATATGCAAACAAGTTTGGTTCTAATTGGCTGACATGAATTGTGCCTTCTTCAATAAGCAGTCCTGGTTGAAACATACCTTAGAACATCAGGATGAATGGGTGGAGCTAAACTGCTCTAAGCTGAATGAGCAAACACGTGTAAATGTGTTTCAATGGCATGTTTTAAAGCTTTCTGAGTATTCACACACGTCACTAAATATACTATGTTTTCCAACAGTGTGCCATGCATGTGCATTGTCTGTTTCCCTGTAAAACCCAGCCTTGGATTGTATATCAGCATATCAGATCAGGGTTCACTGGACATTTTTCCTTTGTTGTCACCTGGTGGCCAGTGAATACTTCACCTTGCAGATCAAATAAAAGAGGGGACTTGGCTTTAAAATGCGTTCACACCTACCTTGTTTGTGTCATGTTGGCTCGGGGAAGGAGGTCTCAAATGCAGGGGATTACAGAACTCAAACTGACTTTAATGATAATCAGACAGGTACAAAGTCACTGAAGCTTGATGAACTTGGCAGAACAAAACACATGGAGACTTTCTCTTTCTGATTCATATGAAGGGACCCATTCATGGTCCTAATACTTGAATCGCTCCGCTACAGGAACCAAGAGGAGCACTAGGGCTGGAGGCTCTGCTTCCTGCTGAGCCTCTAGGGGTGGATCCAGCATACGGGCACTTCAGCCTTGCTGGTTAGTCAAGGAAAGGACCTACACACAGCCAGGTCAATACCTCCACCAGACTGTTTCAGAGGTGGGCTAAGAGCATGCAAGTGGGCTAAGAGCATGAAATATTTCAAAACATTTAACCTTAGCTTTCAGAAGGTTTTCTCCATACTGAAATATTAAAATATCCTCTGCTAAGCTCGTGGTGAGGAGGCTGATGATGCCTGAGAAATCAGGGCTTAGTACAGCTGTATACAAATCATCCGGAAGAGCACAGATCTGTAAATATCCACAGAAGAAACATCAAGTGACCTTTATGAGCTCATAGATGAATCCACTGTTCAGATTATTAATCAAAATTGTCCCTCTTTAATGCATTTTACATTTAAAACAACATGTTAGAGTGTCAGGTCCCCTCATGTGCCCTAAAACAAGAAAATAAGTTTGACATTGCTGAAACAGGGTTATGATGATTCTGGGGTCTCTGAATGGAACAGAACTCATCTGGGCCCATGCTATACCTACATTTGTTACATTTCCATCCACCGGATGTTTGAGAAGCCCTAATGATGGAGCACAATTGTTTTGTGCTCCGTACAAAATTTCAAGAAGTCCTATGAGGCATAAACACAGAAGTGCACTCTGCATCTCCGCAATCAATATCACAATTCAAAAGCACACAGAAAGTCATTATGCTTGAGATCCATATTATGTTCAAGAAAATTTCTATTTTTTTTATTATTATCAAGCTTTTTTACCTTTACGCAACCTCACCAACACACGATTTTCTTGACTAAAGTCTTCGGCAGCCAGGTCCTTTCACCCCGGCCATCAATCAACGCCCGCTCACCTGCGGTGAATGTTCACACTCATTTCACTCGCCACTCGGATTCAGAGAAATGTCAGGTCGCCTCATAGTGCTCCAGCAGCTGCTGCTTAGAGCCACTCTCATCACTGGATGTGTTTTCGACAGAGAGAGAGAGAAAAAAGTGAGTAAAAGATGGATAGAGGATAGATTCAACTTGATAGATTAACAGTCGTCACAAACGACACGAAGGAAAGTGTGAATGAACCTGGAAATGTATATTCACATGAGTGCTGGACTTCTTCTTTTCTTCATTCATTCATCATCCCGACCAGAGTAGAAAAAAAGTTTTCCATTTCTGCCACCAGCATGTTAAATTTTGACTAGTACCTCAGCATGAAATATACATAAATACATATATATATATATATAATGACATTTGGAATTTCAAGGAAGTCATTATTTCAGTATAGTACATATTTTTGGAAATAGTACATAATTTTTTAGATACAAAGTCATTATTTTGACAAAATGAGTCTTTGTGTCAGGATACTCAAGTCAGTATACTGATATGAGTCAAAAGAAATTACATAATTATTTAGAAATTTTGAGTCATTGCTTTAAGATGACATATTGACAAAATAGTTTTAAAGGTACTAAGTCATTTTACTGACTTAAGTGAGAATATCCATCATTATTTTGAGATACAAAGTCAAAATTCTGACACATTTCAGCCAGAAATAGAGAAGGGAAGGAATGCACTTCCTATTCCAGGACTTGATGTCACTGATACCCATTTAAACAGTGAGCTATAAAAGTGTTTAAATTGAGAGTTTTACCAAAACTACAATGCTAACTTTCCCACAAATGTGGTCACCCAGTCCAAACATGTCTGAGATTCTCTTTTTTAGTTTTGCACTGGAGCTACAAGGCAAATGTTGCTAAACGTAATAAAAGTAAAAGACTGATGAATACAAAAAACTCTTCCCCTTAGTAGAAATATCTGTTCTTTTACATTCGTCGTTTTCTTTATCCTCAGAATGTTTTGGTAATTCATTTGCACATGCCTTTCTATCCCTACATTCTGCTTCTCATTCCCATTTACTGAATACCTTCTTATGTCTTTCCACCCTTTCTAAGCCTTTCTTAGATATTGTTTTCCTTGATCTGACCCATCTTTCTCAATTCTCTCCTTCAATTCCTTCAACATTCTTAAACTAACTGTCTCTTCTTTTTGGAAATACTTATTATTTCTGTATCAGTGCTTTCTGGTCCATATTGCCATGTATGATACTTAGTCAAAATTAACTGACTGTGAACTAGGTTTGGATGCTGACTTCCCCATTTTCTCTGAGCCTTCCTCGCACTCTTCTATTTCTACAAGGTGCTCCTTTTATATTTTAACGCTGTCGTTCAGGCTACCGCAACCTAGGTTAAAAGGCTGAGACAGACTGTTAGTATGGGCTTCTTTTTTTTTTATTTGCCCAACATTTTCAGGCAACCTTGTTGTTTCCAAATCTACTGAGGTACAGGCCGGTAGTTTTTGATCTATAGGATGATCATCATCCATCGATGGTTCCAGGTGAATCACACAAGGGACCCCATCCTCTAGTTTTTTAGAGTGCTAAGGTTCAGTATAAAACTATGGACAAAAATGCTACATCTGCTCATTCAATGCTTCTTCTAAAATCAAGGCAATATTGGCCCCCATCAGTGCCCCATCAGTGCTGCAGTTCCAGTCTCTACTCTTCTGGGAAAGCTAGAAATTGGATTATTAGAGTCAGGATTTGCTTGCATTCAGCCACATTAGTGAGGTCAGGAACTAATATTGGGGGATCTGGATTACAAGTGTCACCCCAGCTCATGTCAGATGTACTTCATGGAGCCTCATACCTCAGCCAGAGGACCCCTGGGGGGCTTTGAACCTCTTTCTCATTGGGCATAGTCATGTACTATTGCTCCAGAGTCCCATTCTAATGGTTAATGCTTCCCTATGAACATTATATAAGGTTATAAACACCTGTGTCCACATTAAAGTCGCCGAATTCAACATTGCTTATTAACTAGACATGGTTCATGGCAACTGCTTTGGACATCATACATCTTGGATGATCTGTTTTTTGGGGTAAAGGGGAGAAATTGTGTTAACCCTTAGAACTCAGAGTGTATTAGTAAAATCTGATTACAACAAAAATAAACTGTGTAAAACAGTCTAAAACCAGTGTTTTCTGTTTGCTGCTCTTTTGCTCAGTGTCCCGCCGCTTGGCCACTCTTCAGGCCCCCTCCCTCTGCGGGAGACTATTCTGAAAGTTCTTGTTTTTTACATTTATTCGATTTGTTCAAAATGAAAGAAATGTTGTTCCTTATGGGCATTTGCGTGTGATGTCATTTTTAAAACCTCAGTTTGACACCTCGCGCGTCAATTTAAATCAGGGGAACTTTCATATAAGGAATTATTTTGTCGTAAGATGACAATTTACCATTTGTTGTTCTAAGGGTTAATATGGGTTATTTTTGTTTGTTTGTTGTGAGCTCCTCTAAAGAAAGATAAGCTTCTGTTTTAATACACCAGTACATGAAATTAAATCAAGCGTATCCAGTTTTGAGCCAAATGGCCTCCCGTCCACCACCCCGGTCCATGCAGGGGTGACTGAGCACACGCCCAGATTCCATTTGCAGGGAGACCTTGCTTCCAATAAGCCCTGGCCCAGAACCGCCATACCCACCTTTCATTTTCCATTTCAGTCAGCGAACGCGGTCATTACCCCACCCCATTTACCGCCGCATTATGTTGACAAAATAGCCCATTACTGCCATAAGTTTGGGGAAAAGCAACAGGACTTTTCACCTGATTTAATTTGAGACTTCAGCCAGAGCTGGAATTATGACTGTAGAAATGTTGCACTGCAGGCTTCATTTACTCTGTGCATAGCAAAGGAAAAAATGGATATTCTCCCCTCTCTTCTACAAACACAGAAACAAATTTGAGTGTATATACAGCTTGGGCAGTGTTGTCCCGAGCGTGAAAGTGGGTAGTTTTTGTGCAATGAACGAATAAGAAAACAGATATGACTTTACATGCACAAACACTCAGCACTCCACAAGCATAAACCAAGCACTAAATCAACAAAGGTTTTATACCAGACTTCAGAATGATACTATTGCAGAAACAGGCGGAACAGCAAATGTATACCTACCATTGGACCAACTGGAAGATGTAGAGTTTGATTTCTGTTGGTACTGGAGTCATCCAGGACCAGGAGTCCAAAGGCAGGTTTCCATAGGCATAAAGGAAACTTGATGTACATAACTGTACTGTGCAGCACAGAATTGCAGCACGTTTTCCAGAGTATATCAGGCCTGGGAATGGTGTTTCTGATTAAATTCTCTCCCCACAGTTTATAGCCGTTCACCTTCCCAAAACCATGTCCATGGAGTCAAACCAGTGGAAAGTTTTTTAATCAGAGCCACTGATTATTGTGGTCTTTTATTATTTATAGTCTTGTTGGAGTTTTTAAGTTTTTCTCTGCATTCTTAAGCCATGCAGTGAAAAACCTAATCCAGCGAACTTGTTAGTGATGTCCTGGTACACTGTCGTATTTCCCACAGAAATGTATCTACCCTACAGACAGCAGTGTTTGTACTCTGTTGATTTCCCAGTTGTTTGTTTTGCACATATAGTGGCCACTTTTTATGTCGTGATGACAACACTTTGACCAATCAGAAAGGAGTGACGCAGTCAGCTCAGCTGCTTCCCGCTTTTGGCCCTACCGTCAAGCAACTCAGGTACAGTTCAGGTTCGGGTCGCTTTATTTGTAATGGAAAACCACTCAGGTACAGCACGGTTCCTTATGCAAGCACTATAATATTAGCCTTCTCTCTTCAATGCAATGCCAGCCAGCCCCAGTGTCTGTTAGCTAACATAATACAACTGGTGGTTAGTGTTCTCTTCCAAGCCTGCTAAGGTGTCCAGTGGTATTGCAGGTGCTTCAGTTAATGAAGATGTGGTGGAGCTTCACATGACTCAAAGAAATCACACACTAACCTCCCAGTGTTTAGAAACAACTCTATATATTTATAAATATGGACACGTTAACCCGTTATTATTGCGTTAACGCATTATTTACTTTAATGACACTGCATTCAGAAACAACTTTTCTGAATGCAGTGTCATTGGATGAATAGTTCTGGAACAGTGTCATGTTCCAGAACTTTTCATCCAGCATCACCGCCTACTGTTGTGGCTGAACACAATCAAATCCTCACAGCAATGTTCCAACCATAGTGTAAAGTATTCCCAGAAGAGTACAGCGGCAAAGACGGGACAGTTTTCCCATGATATTCTTAATTGCAGAAAAAACTTATGTTGAAAAACATGTAAATTCTTCTAACAGACAATATAAATGCACACAAGTCAACATACACTATATGGACAAAAGTAATGGGACGCCTGACCATTACACTGACAGGGACTTTAATGACACTGCATTCAGATACATAGACTTTAATATGGAGTTGGTCCCCCTTTGCAGCTGCTACAATGTTCTGGACTCTGAGGGTAAATTGATTTGATTACATTAATGTTTAAGTTATATTTGAACTGCAGTTGTGTAACAGTGTTAAAGGGAATACTTTAAAAGCTCCTTAGTTGTTTAAAGTGTTTGCAAATCAAATGTTGTTGCACTTTTATTCATATAGCAGTACTTTTAAAATAAAACTGCACAATAAAATACTTTTGAATTAATTATTTAATTTTGCAGATGACAATGGGATTAATCACAGAAAACCATGCGATTAATTGTGATTAAAAATTTTATCATTGCCCCGCATTAATATATATACACACTTCAAGTCAAAAGTACACCCGTTTTTACCACTTCTCCATTTGTTTCAGATTTTATTTCTTGTTTGCTATTGGAAAGTTGTGGAGTGAACAATTATAAATGAGATTGTCAAATATATATC
>JBBIGA010000083.1:7132599-7147214 GCA_037576975.1 Alestes dentex
CACACACACACACACACACACACACACACACACACACACACACACACACACACACACACACACAGAGACACACACAGGTATTATGCACAGTACTTAGAAGAAGATGATGAAAAGCTGGTGTTACCTATGCAGATTTGTTTTGCTGAAAAAATACAAACATTTGATATTTGTTAGCATGGAAAATGGGCATTAGTAGAAGAGTATTTGTATGTCTTTGTGTGTGTGTGTTCTAACGTTGGCAGACCACTTGGTTTTAACTGTTTTGCACTACTGTTTTACTGTGACAGGCTGCAAAGTGCCTAAAGATACAAGATACAAGGTAACGGTGGGCCAACCACTCAGCATTCATCACCACCAGTATACCGATCACCGCCTGATCATCTGGAATCATCTGCACCTGTTTCCTCACTTGAATATGTGGCTTGACGAACAAAAACAGATGACTGGTCAGGTACAGAGACTTGAATGAAAATGAAACTTTAAAAGGAAGCCAAATATTGGAAGCCAAATATTAAGAAATGAATGGTGGCTCAAGACTTATTTATACACATATACTCCTCTTGGACACGCCAGTTGTAGGACTAAAACAGCAACCCCTCTCACACACACCTCCACCAAGCCAATTCAGCACCCTGGACAGCCGCCACAACACTCAGCAGAGAGAGGAGATGGAACAACCCGCAGCTGAACAACCTGCGACTGACTGTGATTCCCAGATCACCGTCAATGAGAAAAACTGTGGGTATAAAAGTGCCAGTACAGAACAGGGCGGGGAGTGGTTGGTTTGGATGCAAGACTCATTATTACCCGCAGAACTAGCTTCACCGCTAATACCCGCAGGAGTCACGGACACCCAGTGAGACAAACAAAAGGCAAGTCAAAGGAAAGACTGCTCTTTTCACCACCTTTCACTACCCTCTACACCTCATGTCACTACCCTCACAGCTCCTTATTTCCCTTATCTCCCTTATCTCCCTAAATACATTTTCATTCCAGTGGTCTATCACTGTGCCCACCCAGGTATACATACATATGCACATATATATACAGTGAGGAACATAAGTATTTGAACACCCTGTGATTTTGCAAGTTTTGAAACTGTGGTCCCAGCTCTCTTCATGTCATTGACCAGCTCCTCCCGTGTAGGTTTGGCCTGATTCCTCACCTTTCTTATCATCAGTGATACCCCACGAGGTGAGATCTTGCATGGAGCCCAGTCCGAGGGAGACTGACAGTCGTCTTTAGCCTCTTCCATTTTCTGACAATTGCTCCAGCAGTTGATCTATTTTCACCAAGCTGCTTGGCAATTGCCACGTAGCCCTTTATATATTATATATTATATATTATATATTATATATATATTTGAAACAGGGTCCTTGTTCAAAGCGATCAAAGCAAATGCACTAACATGGCAAAATGCTCTTTGTATTTTTAATCAAGTGGTGTGCACACAGAGGATGACAGTTCTGAAATTGTTTGGAGAGACATTTAAAAAGGTTTCATTGTTATTGGACTTGGAGTGCTGTCACAACGAAGGTTGCATTGCTCCGTTCTTATTCAGCTGCGGCAAAATAATCAATCTGCCCGTGTTTAATTAAAGGCCAAACTCGTACTAAACCCATTTCCGTCAAAAAAAGGGAAAAAAAAGAAAAAAAGAATAATTAAAGAAAAAAAACAGCAAACGTTGAGTCTAACTCTTTGTTTGCCAGAGGACTGTTTCTGGGGAGAAATACTTTGACACCGTTGGCATTTATTTGGATGTGTGACCTTTTAAACATTACTGAAATCTCCAGCAATCTTGTTTTCCTTCACGAAAGCCCCCAGATGTGACACCGGAGGGGAGAAATCATCGGGAAAATAACACAGAGGCCGTGTTTTGGCTCGCCGCATTGTCTCGGAAACATGTTTGTCAACTGTTTCTCTGGCATGGGAAGAAAAAAAAAGACACTGCGGGCAAGATAAAAACCCTTGATGGGTGCGAGAGGGATTCCAGAATATGACAGGTTTCTTTTACACTGTGCAAGAGTAAAAAATAAACATAAATAAATAAATACCCCCCCAAAAAAACATACACACACACACGCACACACACACACACACACACACACACATATATTTGACTGCCATATAATCGGATGATTTTCACTGTTTCTTTTTTTTTTGTAAACATAATTAAAGAATAAAAACAAAATGTACATGAAGTCCTTCATTAGGTAGTACACTGACAGTCCTTTTAGATTCATTACTTTAAACTGAATATTTAGATAGTTAAATTGTCTTGGTTATAAATAGGTGGGTTTGGTGGGCCCAGTAAGGTGTAAAATTAAAGTAGTTGCCATGGTAAAATTTAAGTTGCTTAATTAGTTGCCATGGTAAAATGAATTTCCTAATGGTGCTCAGCAAGCTACCAGCTAGAGAACCTGTAGCAAAATGTAGTTTATTAAACTTTTTTTAATTAAATTTTTGTTGCAGAACTGCAATTGGAAAGCTTTATAAAATCAAAGTGGTGGCCACCTTATAGTCATGCATGATCACACAACAGAACAGTACACGGTGTGAAATTGTTTTTCTGCATTTGATCACTTCACCTTGAAGCAGTTGGCAGCCACCAACAAGGGGTGCCCGGGGAGCAGTGTGTTGGGGATGATATCTTGTTCAAGAGTGCCTCAGTTCTGCAACTGGCAGTCCTGGGATTCAAACCCCCAAACGTCTGATCATAGGGGCAACTCCCTAACCACTAGGCCACCAGCTGTCCCCACGTTTTTAGACTGACCCCCCACTCAGAGTGATGCCAGTCAACTGATAAAGGGTTATTGTTCTCCTCCATGTGTGTTAGGCTTTCTAATTAAGGCATTAGTAAAGTAAAGCAAAGTAAAGTGGCCCCTTATGGTCACGTGTGAACACACCAAAGCACACCACACAGTGTGAACTACTTTCTCTGCATTTAACCCATTCACCAAGTGACGCAGGGGGCTGCCGCCAGTGAGGAGTGCCCGTGGAGCAGAGTGTGGGGACGGTAGGTTGCCTAAGGTTACCTCAGTGATGACACTAGCAGTCCTGTGGTGGTGCTTCATGTGACTTGTAAAATGCATATGCTTACCTTCACTCTCCCAGTATTGGTGTTATCACATGAAGTCCTAGAAAGTGGGCGAGTTTGGAGACAATTAGATTGGGCAGAAAACAGATTAATATGAAATAAGGCATTATGTTTGTCCTTTTTGCATTTTTGCATCATGGCATTTTTGTTATAAATTTTCACTTCGTTTGTTTATGGTTTGTCTTATGCAGTTGATGTAACATTAAATTTGGTGAAAGCTTGGAAAATTAGACATTCACCTCATACAAGGACTTTCACTTTTTCATTAAATTAAAAATCTATGCAAGAAAGTAACAAAGGACCCAATATGGTTGCATTCATTTCTCCTATGGGGGTCCCTTGTCTCTTATAGGTGTCCTGAACTGCCCCCTATTCCCCTACCATATCACCTCCCACTTGAACCCTGGAATATGCCACAAAAACGTTCCCATTCATTTATAAGATCCAAGAAAGAAAGAATGTCTGTGAAAAAGCCAATGTCTTCACTTCTAACCAGTAATGAAGTTTAATGAAGATCTCATTGTACATGAAAGGAACCGGGCAGCTGTTGAAGTTGAAAGACTGATGAGCATTGCTTTTGTTCATTTCAATTTTTTTCAGTCAAAGAATATATTAGACTTCTTAGAATGAAGTCAGTTCAACTGCTTGTTCACATATGAAGGACATCTTTTTTAGACAGAATGCCAAATTATTTTTACGCTGTAGTTATGAGTAGATTGTTACCACAACGGTCTTGGATCTGCTAAATAATCTATGCAGGAAAGAGCCAACTAGAAGTGCATAACTAGTGCTCTATCTGTGAAGGTCCAGCATACTTGAAGCTCTCTTGGTCTGTAGCACCATTGAATCTGGCACTTCATGACAAATTGGTGTCCCTTTGTCCGCCTGACCCTGAGGACACGGTACGTGCCCTTCAGCCAGCTGCACGGTAAGGGGCTACTAATAGCGTTTGGACTGTTTATTGAAGGAGGAGGGTCCTCCATTTAGAGGCCATCAGATCCCATTCTGCCAGCTCTTGTTAGCCGTTACGCGTCAGGCTACGTCCACAACATCTAATTAAGGCCGACTTTGGGTTTTGGTTGATGCTGGGCCAGCTGGACGGCTCCGAATGCTGAACAGAGACTTTGCAGCTGTATTCCCACTGGTTTTAGCGCTCCGGCATGGCAGATCAATATTGTCTCTGTTAATGAGACTCTTTGATGAATGGGGAAGTCAACACAGTTGGCTTTTCTCTCGCCCCCATGCGCTCTACCCTCTCGATCAACACCAAGGTTTGAATGGAATTTAAAAGATAGCAATTATCTTTTAACGTTCACGTAAAAGTGTGTTAATGGCGGACATAAAAGGTCTTTCTCTCGTCAGTAAAAGGGGTGCAGGGAGAATTGGCAGGCCAGGTGCAGTGGCAAGAAAACGAGACTCTGAATACATAAATGACTGCATGCCTTTTGGAGCTGAAGCAGCATAATGGCCTTTTAGTTAACATGTCCGATACTCATTATGATCAAGAACTAATATGTAATACCTGAAGAGGCCTAAGGTCCACAACAATGCTGCCCACCCAAAGCCAATGTAGGCCCAGCGTCTAGAGTCATTTAATGTTAACCATCCAATCATCACACCCTACTACATCTACTATTTCCTCAATTCTGCTGTTGTAATAAGCAGCAAAAGTTACGCTTTTTTTTGGCTCCTCAAGTCTGAAAATACAAAAACACAAGAACTTTCCGGATAGTCTCCGCCCACAAATAGGTGGGGAAAACCTGCAGAAAGAGGGGGTCCAGAGAGTGGCCAAGCGGGGGCGTGCAGAGCGTAAGAGCAGCAAACGGTGATCGTGTAGGAGAACAAACATCGGTTTTAGACTGTTTTACATTTTTATTCGGTGAAATCAGATTTTACTAATACACTCTGGGTTGGTTTCCCAGACAGGGATTAATCCTAGTCTTGGACTACCCTTTCCTTTTCAATGGAAAATCTCTATTCACAGCACTACATAATCCAGGACTAGGCTTAATCCCTGTCTGGGAAACGGACCCTCTGAGTTCTAAAGGTTAACATGCTCCACACTCACCATGATCAAGAGCCATTTTGAAATTCCTGAGGACACCTGAAGCAACGCTGCCCACCCGAAGGCTGTGTAGTGTCTGGGGTCACTTAATGATTAGTACTTCACCAGTCAATAATCACGCCCCACTAAACCCATTTCCGCACTCTGTTGTAGTCATAAGCAGCAAAAAGGTGAAGTGAATCTTATTTTTAAGCTCCTCAGTGAAAAGGTGGAGATAACCTTGATGAAATCACATTAACTTAACTGTAATTTCCATCCAGTTTCATGATCAAACATTTTACTTAAATCACTGATCAAAAAGTTTCTTAACTCCGTCAGGAACATTGTTAGGAATTTGCAAAAGTGTTCTACAATTCGAAAGGAGAATAACCATCTTCAGGACAAAAGAGTTTCATTATAAAATTCGAACTTCAGTTTGAGAAAAAAGCATGTCCTTCTTTGGTGCATTGATGAACATTATGCTGAGCGTTGATGCTAAATATATCCAAAGCATTCGAATAAAGAGGTTACACTTTAATTTGATGGTCCCATGTTAACTGACTATCTACAGATATTTTAATTGTTAAGAAACTGTGAGTCAAAACAGCAGCTGTTATTTAAACCAGATGAAAAATCCTGATTAAGTTGTTCAAAATTGCATGGACAAAAACATTTTTACATTAGCTTCAGTTAAGTCCTACCATCTTACCTTGAAATCACAGTCAGTGATGTGTCTAAAACTTCTTGAAGACCTACAGTGCCATTTTTCATTCAGATTAAAATTTGATGCTATGTTTAATTGGTTGACTCCTTATTTCCGTAGTATGTTAATGGTGAATCTGACATGGTAGGACTTCTGTCCAGCTCTTGAAGGCCTGACCACTGGGAATGCTCTATCACATATCTACCTAGATAACTGATCTTTTTCAATAATCTTATTGTCTCCAGACAACTTACGTACCTACTGCAGTATTTTAAATATGTGATTCTGTTCATTTCCTGGATAATATTTTTTGTATTCCTACAAATCATTAGGCCCAGAAGGTTTCCTGGATGATTAAGCCAGGAGCCAAGTCATCAGGACAGAAACAGTAAATGAGAACAGCATTCACAGTGACTTGGTAAGTTGTGTCTTATTTCCAGTGGCTAGTACTATAGTGACCACATGGTGTTAAAGCCAATTGTCTTGACATTTTATTTTTTACTTTTTACACTAAAGAAATAATTCTAGACTTGTTGTCTCTTATATAAATAAGAGTGTTTGTTTAAAACCCTGACTTTTAACTGAGCCATTTGTTCTGTTTTATTTACAAAACTTTTTTAGACTTTTTTACATCTTGAGTGGCCCCTGCAGATATGCTCACCTTTAACAAACACTTAAAACCTTTTAAAAATCATTAAAACAGAATATCAGTGAAATGAAACTGTTCAGCTAAACACATTAGATTCTGTTAAATCTAATCCTAAAATTGACCAAACCCTAATTCTAATCCTGTAGATGATCTGTAGAATCTTCTCCAAAGAAAGTGTTACCTTTATTAAGGATGGCTAAAACAACAAAAGTGTAAAATGTAACAAAAGGTAAAATCAACAAACAATTCTCAGCAGCTTCACTGCTGCTAGCAGTGGTCTTAGCCTCTTAACCCTTAGAACTCAGAATGTATTACTAAAATCTGAATTCAACAAATATAAACAGTGTAAAACAGTCTAAAACTGGTGTTTGGTCTCCTATACGTTTGCTGCTCTTTTGCTCGGCACGCCGCAGCTCGGCCGGTCTCCAGACCCCTCTAGTGGACAGAAACTATCCTAAAAGTTCTCCCGGATTCAAAGATCTTAGATTTTTTTAAGTTTGTTTCTAAGACCTAAAATTAAATGCATTTGTTATTTTTTGTTATTTATAGGTATTTGTGTGTGACTCCATTTTTAAAGCCCTTGTAGTGGGTATTATTGTTATTATTACATGATTTTTAATTTTTTAAGTTCTTTGGTCCCTCACATGGGGCAGTCAGTGCTTGGGGCAGCTGGTGGCCTAGTGGTTAAGGAGTTCACCCTGAGATCAGGAGGTCATGGGTTCAAATTCCTGGACTGTTATTGACACCACAGACGTACCCTTGAGCAAGGTACTGTCTTGACACATTGCTCCTCAGGTGCCCCTCATTGGTGGCAGCCCACTGCTTCACTTGTTGAAGGGGCTAAATGCAGAGAAATCATTTTACATTGTTCACACATTAATATAGGAGGCCACCAAACCAAACAAAGCTCAGCATGACATCTGATACCTTGACCATCAACAGAAACCTGGGGATCTTCCATATAAAGAGTTGTTTGGCTGTACGACAACAATTTACCATTTGTTGTGCATTCGTGTCACTTGTGTTCTATGGGTTAAAATGGAAGAACACACCGTATCTCTACATGTTCATGAAGCATCATGTGCATCCATTCAGCTTCTGTGAGCCGTTCGCAGAGCTGGCGGCGCCACAGCCGCCCGGGGGCCCCCCAAGCAGGATACATCAGAGTGAGGCGAATGGCTAACAACATGTTTTGCGGGAGCCCTGCTGCTGCGATGATCAGAGAATGGGATGGGGGGGCCGGGGGGGCCGGGGGCGGGGCGCTGAGGCCTGCTGATGCCGCTGTTGCTTTAGGCTTATCATTATAAATGAGAGGAGGTCTGTGGCGGAGAAAAGCAGCTGCAACACAAACACGGCCAGACTCCCCTCCGCTCTGCCTCTGTTTAAACTCCTTAATGAGGTTTCTGCCTAATGACTCCCCAACACCCTTCCGACGAGGCGGTCAAATCCTTCCTCGCCTGTTTTGACATGGATGGCTGAGATTCCACCCCCCGATTGTCGTCTCTCTCACTTTCTCTTGCCATCTTTATTTATCTTGGTGCGTTTTTCAGACGTGGGGCGGGTTGAGGGGGAGCACAAAATCCGCCACTGTGGTAAACAGATCAATAGAGTATAGTCCACAGCCAGGCCTAGACCTATACATTTTAATGCCAATGGAGAAGATGAGATGCGAAAGTGAGAGAGATCGACAGCACACATTTTCTTTTACAGATCGAGAAAAAAAGATGGATTTCTGCGGCCATTTCTATTTCCGTCATTATTTGCAAAAACACACATCTTCGGCTGATACTGACGCCTATATACAGATGCAAATTCGCATTGCTGCTAGCTCACTGCACAAAAGAGCACTGCGCGTCCCTTTCGAGGCATCGTATAACATTTCTCAGGTGTTTTATCTGCGAGCTGTCACACACAAGCAATTCTGCTGTTTTTTTTTTCCTTTTCCTCAAGCTTTTACAATAGAAAGTTGTCCCTGTCGGTTATGTAATGCCATGAAAATGGGAAATGGAAATGGCCTCACAAGAGATGTTCAGGTAGGTGGGGTTATGTCTTAAATGGACAACAATAGTAAGGCACCACCTGCAGCTGATGGCCACTTTATCAGAGACGTATTATTGTATGGTGGACCATTCTAGACATAGCAGTGACACTGACATAGCCAGCCGTGGAACTAATAGGTGGTTTATCTTATCTTATCTTACTATCACGGTCAAGCAGTGCAATTTATACATGTGAGTGTCACTGCTTGGTCCACCACTTAAACTGATCCAGCCAAGAGCCATACTGTGGTCAGAAACTGACCACTGGTGAAAGGCTAGAGGATGGTTAAGTCAAATGCAAAGAATTTGTTGTTAAATTTACTGTTTAATTTAGAGTTTTGTGCAAAAGTAGGTTGATTACCTGTCAAAACAGGCAATATTTAAAACAGGCAAAGTTATTTGCGGCATCAGGAACAAAAACAGAAGCACTTAACAGAAACTGATCTACAAGGAACATAATATAATATAATATAATGTAATGCTGTTGTCTCACATGTCCTGGTTTTGATTTCTTCAGCTGAGGATCCTTTCGTTTTGCATGTTCTCCCAGTATCTGTGTGGGTTTCTGAAAAGAGCACCAGTTATATTACAGCATTTACCAGATGCTTTTTTTTTTATCCAAAGTGACTTCCATTCTCTAACTACAGAGGACAGTCTCCCTGGAGCAACTTGGGGTTAAGGGTCTTGCTCAGGAACCCAGTGCTGGTATGCTGAAGGTAGGATTTGAACCCATTACCTCTTGGTCCAGAGACAAGTATCCTACCCACAAGGCCACCACCACCCCGTTTCCTTCCACAGTTTCCTCCCACAGTCAATAAACATGCATGCCAGGTGGACTGGAGTTGCTATAATGTTTCTAGGTGTGAGAGTGTGTGTAAGAGTGTTTGCCTGTGTTCACCTTTCAGTCTATGAATGCTGGGACTGGCTCTACACACACATACCCATTACACTAGTTCAGATGATAGATGAAATGGATTTGTATGTACCAGTGTATATGCCTGAACTGCACAGAGAATGGCTGAATATAATATAATATAATATAATATAATATAATATAATGAGTGTTTCCGTGTTTAGTGAATCCACCCTTTGCCTTTCTTACAGTATCCAGTCTTTTCAACAGATTCGCTCTCAGTGTTTCTGTTGAAATCAGCAGGGATATTTTTCCACACTTTTAGTAAACATCTCCAAAGTGCAGCCTTAGAAATTGACTGCACGTTCTGCTTCTCAGCACCCAAGCTAATCCCAATTCCTAATTTACACTATTCAGCAAAGAAAATCTTCCTCCACATCTAAGATGTCCCATTTGAGTGTTCCAGTGCAGATGTTCTTATTTTCTCAGAAACATCTTTTTCTGAATACTTATACATCCTTTCATAAGCACTGTGTTGAGTCATCTCAGAATGGAAGGATGGACAGAGACAGTTGTGGATTTTTTTTTCAGATTTGAAGCAATAGTGGAGCTTGATTTTCTCAAAGATGAAAGCTTTAAATTCTGTATCTGTGACAGGGATAATGTCGGTGGTCTACAAGGCCTTGCATGGTTGCTAAGGGTTACATTTTCTCTCTGTCTTTTAATATAGTCAGTCAGTTGTAACTTTAAAACCACCTGCCTACTAATATGGAAGTAACCCTCGTTTCACCAAAACAGCTCTGACCAATTGATGCATGGACTCCGCAAGACCTCCGAAGGCTCCACAAGACCTTCTTCCTTTGCCGTTTTAGATGCACTTCAGATGGCAGCTGAGGTGTGTGTGAGTCGTTACTTGTGAAATGTCAGTGAGAATTTCTGTTGGGATGCCACAGCTGCAACTGGTTGGGGTTGGGGTGGAAAAATGGAAGAGTTAAAGAGACAAAAGAGTGTGCAGTAGTAAGAAAAACTGAACACTGATAATAGTTGGATATTAGATAGGATTTTTTTTCCTCACTATGAAAAATAACTGAGAATTAAATAAGCATAAGGATGATCTCTGACTTTTGCACAGTACTGTAGTCTAGTATATTTATCTCCTCTACTGAGTTATACACTGGTGTGTAATCTCAGCATAATCCTCTGTACCGCATGCTAGTGCACAATCACGCCCCAAATATATTGCTCTTTCATCTTGGGAACAAACAATTATGCTAATGCACAGCAGGGACCTCAGAACGAGTCTTTATCTCTTTTAGACTGTGTTTTGATTTTAGAGACAAAAAAGCCAATTTCTGTTCTCTCCTTTGAGCCAATTTAAAACTCCTGTGTTCGATCTTTCTTCTCCTGACACATTTCTCTCACC
This sequence comes from Alestes dentex, assembly GCA_037576975.1. Taxonomy (NCBI): domain Eukaryota; kingdom Metazoa; phylum Chordata; class Actinopteri; order Characiformes; family Alestidae; genus Alestes; species Alestes dentex. Next base: position 7,143,408 of record JBBIGA010000083.1, read on the forward strand.
TCTCACCACCTTCCTTTTCCCAACCCCCCCTCCAATCTGCCCTTTCTTGTGGCCTCCGTTTGTCATTACAGGGTTTGAGCAGAACATTGCACCTGTGCAAGGCGCCTCGGCTCAGCAAAGCAAGGTGGAACCTGCTGTATATTGTTGGGTGAAATCGCTGAGGCTGTTTCCGGTGTACTCCTCCCTATCCTCTAACCTCGAGGAGTGATTCTGATCTCCTTCTTCTCAATCCAATTTCCAATGTGGCCAAGCGTGCTGGAGATAGCAGTGCTATCGAAATGCGCCAAAATGATCTGGATTCCGCTTGTTTTAAGGTAACCAGGATGAGACCACGTCAACAAAACAGCAATTAGACTCCATGGATCCTGGCAGCAGCTGATTGGCAGAGACATTGCATGATAGCGGACGACTGCTGAGATTGCGGTCTTAGATCAATGGGCAAGAAAGCGAGGAAAAGTGAGAGAAAGAAAGGCTTGGGCTTGCTGGAATGAGCTATTGGAAAGTTAATGGCAGAAAGTAGAAGATTAGGCGCTCGGCTCAAGCTGACAATTCCCCGGAGTCCACTTTGTGGAATCTGTAGAAGCTTTTTTTTTGTTGTCGTGCCTGAATACATACCTAACAAACCTGACGTTTCATTTAGTTCCTGCTATAATTGGATTAATTGTTCAGTGCTTTTTTCCTTAAGCTGTCACCGCAGGTAGGGAATCAAAAAGCCCTTCATTTTCTTGATTTTTTTTTTAAATAAAGGAGCTATTTTGTCACAGCACTTTGCGTCTGTCAAAGTGTCAAATTGGCTTCATTGTGTACGCCGTGTTTAAACTGCCAAACAGCGTGGATCAAGCGCGACGTCTCCATTCCACTTGTAACGGGTGTAACATCACAAGGTTTTAGACTGTCTAGCCCACTTCTAGCCAAGTGTCCAAAAATTGCATTAGGGATGGCAATGGCATTGTTATTTAGCATTTCAAATAATCTGGAGTGATAAGTCATGTTTTGAAGCCGAGGGTTTTAATCTTCAGCCGCCTCCTTGCTTGCTCCCAGCCCTATCTGTAAAAAAAAAAGGAAAAAAAAAAAAGGTGCGGCTCTGTCAGGGCACCGGCAAACCCGGCAGTATGTTAATTAGGGTAGAGGAAAAAGCTTGGATGCTGGGAGTCGGGGGAATGTGCCATTTTAATCCGTCCAGTTCCTCTGAACATGAAGGACGCTCTGAACACAGCAGTCTGTCTGTTTTTCAGAACCCTAAAAAAAAAGTTTTAAAAAAGTCCGAGGGCATGTGGAGCTAAAAGAATTCAGCGAGGTGTCTGTCGAATGGTAGTTGAGCTCCTCTAAGAGAAACCTACTGTAATTACACTGCAAAAAAGAAGTCCCACACAGCTTTTACTTCTGTTCAATCGAGTCTTTTAAAGTTTGGAAGGAAAATGACCAGTCTGTGGCTTTATATTAGATACGGCTGCTTCTACATTTGTTAAACATTGGGTCCAAAATCTGCTGGGAAAAGTTCAAGTGCAAGAAATTCAGCTTCATGTCAAGTATGAATGAATAAAATGGAACTTGTTGGTGTTCGTTTACATTTAAGGAGCCAAATCATCCAAAAGCTGGAGTTTGTGGCGGGAGCTAGATTTTTTTCAGGAAGGTAGATCTTCAGGTTCTGTAGGATCTCCAGGATTCGTGGCCACTGATTTATGGAAACTAAGCCTTCATAAAAGCCCTCTTGTGAATTGTCATGGTCGTGATAACACATTTATTGATGATTGCCCATTCAGCCTGCAGCCGTTAGGTCCACCTATTCACACTGAAGTGATGAGTGTTGCTTCAATACAGAGAGCCAGTTCAGACATGATTTACTGATATCTTCTTGAAGGCATAACAAAAGCCTGTTTAATTGGAAGAGATAAAGAAAGGTTGGGAAATGGGAAACTCTTTTAGGTATATAAAAGCCACATTAAGATGTTGAGTGAGGTAAAAAAAAAATAAAGACAGTATGTAGCAGTATGTAGATACAGGCCCTTCAAGAACAGGTTTCAATCTAAAATGGGCAAGAACTCATTTAAATCTAGCAAATGACTCTGCTTCGTTATTCTTAGGAATTCACAGTGGACGTTTCTAAACTCGTGTCCTCCCTCAGAGGATATTCAAGAACAGCTTTAACAGGGTGGATCGTAAATCTCGAATAAACCTCTCAGCTAAGTTTCACCATTTCTTTTTTTTTTTGGTAATGAATTATGCACACATTTACAGTAATCTTGGGAATAATAATCCATCTGAGATACAACCACAAAAGCTGTTCTCTTCTACGCACTAAACAAAACAGTCAGCCGTGAGGGAGGGCCAGTAATGATCTACAACCTTCCTCCAATGCCATCTGGAAGCAATAACGCAGAAACATATGTCCTCCAATTTATATTCATATTGAAAATAACAGGTTGAAAAATATTCACTTTCGCAGATACTTCATCACAGTGCAATTTGCTATGGATGAACTCGGCAGTAGGCGGTGGATTTGTTTAAACAATGTGAAGCCTCTGAATGTATAGACAGAAGAAACAAAGGTTAGACTGGGCAAATGTTACTGGAAATATTTCTCCTCAGCCCTGTTGACCCAACCCAAACCTGCATATACATAAAATATTTCAGACACAATTTAACCCTAGGGGTCTGTGTGTGGATCCACACACTTCTCTCTCATATCTGCTCGTTAGGTCTGTTGTAATTGTTGAATAATTTTGAGCAATTAAAAAGTAACTCAGCATTTATGCTTAATATTATATATCGTATTTAATAACAGTTCTTGGTAATTTATAGTATATATTAGTATATATATATATTAGACACTAAAAATACAGTGTAGACACTAAACGATTTGTAGACATTATTGTAGACGAGTAATTCATAGCAGATACTGAATAAACTATAACAGTTACTGAATAATTCATGGGAGATAATCAATCCAGTACATAATGGATAATTTTAGTAGATCCTGAATAATAGATAAGTAGATTATGAATAATTCGTAGTATTTAGGGCACTGTAATATGCACTTCAATAACCTTAAAAAACTTGTCTCTGGTTCAGGGCCACTGCCGCACATAATGTGTAAATTGTGTCATACGTGAACACACCACAGCATGAAGTTCTTCCTCTGCATTTAACCCATTCACCCGAGTGAAGTAGCAGGCAGCCAGGTGTGGAGGCTGGGGAGCAGTGTGTGGAGGTGGTACCTTGCTCAAGGGTACCTCAGGGGTGCCACTAGCAACTCATTACATGTATGTTTTATTTGAAGCTCTATTTAGGTAGTCACAAATAAACCTGATAAATAAACCTGGGTAGCATTTTTTTTAACCTTAGGCCTCAAGCATAATGAATGTTAGTAAAACTGAACATAACATGAGGGTTAAAGTAACAAATGTTTTACCGCATGAGGCTTTAAAGTGCTTAAAGATACAAGGTGCCCAGATGAAGGAGTTCCAACCACTCAGCATTCAGCACCACCAGTATACTGATTGCTGCCTGATCATCTGGGATCATCTGCACTGGTTCAGGCTTTACATTAGATGGCTTTGTTCTGCTTGAATGATTAATTCGTAGGTCACTGCGTGGTTTAACAAACAAAACACATTCCTCTGAAACTGGCAGTCCCTGAACTGAAAATGAGAGTCTTTGAAAGTCCTTCAGGATACCTAGAGAACTTTAAAAATACAAGAAAGTATTTGAAAGAATATGAGGGGTGTGTATACATATATATATATATATATATATATATATATATAAATATATATAGGTGTGTAAAAGAAACATGCTCCTGTAGAC
>JBBIGA010000083.1:7191117-7210316 GCA_037576975.1 Alestes dentex
CTACATGTGAAACTTCACAGTTAGATAGGGCTCGGTGAGACCTTTCCAACGACCCCTCGTTTAACATAATAGCCTCCTGGCAATCCGGAGTTATTAGCCAAAACCGTTCGCCTCGGACAAAAATAATGGGACACCGGGGCGAGGTGAACCGTTTTCGGCTAATAACTCCAGATTATGGCAAATGAGGGGTCTTTGGAAAGAGTGCGAGATATGAATAAATAATTCCATGAAATGAACATTGTTTACGAGTTATGACTCACGAGTCACAACTCCCAAGTCCGATTCAAGTCTCAAGTCGTTGAGGGCAAGTCTAAAGTCAAGTCACAATTCTTTGTTTGTGTGACTTAAGTGTGACTCGAGTCAGAGTCTCAGACTCGAGTCCCTATCTCTGATTCTCCCGTCACCGATTGACCATGTTTAAGAAATGCTGCCGTTGCAGTGTTACAGCATAGACATAACACTACTGGTGATTTCTGATAGGCTGTCATCTGCTAAAAAAAACAATCAGGTTTTAGAAAAGTGAGACAATAACACCCACTTTCATAACTGAAAGTAACAAGTAACGAGAACCTTCATAGAAATTCAGTGAAGTGAAAAGTATGATTTTGTCTTTCAAATTTAGTGAAGTGAAAGTTATAAGTTTCCAAAAAAAAGACTACTCAAGTAAAGTACAGATACTCAGAAACTGTACTTAAGTACAGTACTCAAGTAAATGTACTTCGTTACTGTCCACCTCTGGACACATGCCACGGCATGTTTATGGCATGATTATATCAAAATTATGCCAGTATTACAAGGCACAGTTGAAGTAAGATAAGAAAAGATAAATAAGAAAACATAAGATAAGATAAAATAAGATAAAATAAACCCACAATTATTAGTCCCACAAGTGGTATTTTGGCATTGTTATGGCAGAAATCAGAATCAGAAGCAGAAGCAGAATCGTTTTTATTGGCCAAGTATGTGAGCGACACATACAAGGAATTTGGTTCTGGTCGATGGTGTCTCTCAAGCACAACAGTATAAAACACAACAATATATAAAGAACACAATGAACAAAGTGGACAGAACAAAGGTAAGAGCAGCAGAAATTGAGCAAACACCTGTTTTAGACTGCTTTACACTATTTTATTTATTGATATCAGATACACTAATAAACTCCGACCTCTAAGGGTTACTGGATGTTGGCCACCCCTTTGCTCCTAACACTACTTCTACTCTTTATTCTAGGCTTTACACCAGATGTCAGAACATTGCTGTAAGGATTTGACTGCATTCAGAGAGCATTACACTAGTGAGATCTGAGTTTGGATCAGAAGCAGCACTCTAACTCATCCTGAAGGTATTGGATGGAGCTCCATCACTCCAGAGAACACAGGTTCACTGCTCCATAGCCCAAAGCTGAGGGGCTTTGTGGCCCCCTAGCTGATACTTGGGAGTGAGCATGGCTCATGTGTGTCTGCTCCAGAACACTGCATAATCCAGTGCTTTTCTTTGGAGATCATACAAGCTGGTCAGCAATGGGTGGACTAATCAGTATTTAGAACGGCTGGTCACTGTTGACCATATGGTATATATTTCTGGCATCTCTTTAAGATAAAGCAGTTGTGCTCAGCTCCAGACCTTTTGACCTGCATTACTGCATTCAGATCCTTACACCCTCGGCCTATTTGCACGTTGGTGCTGATGGAAAAACCTGGTTCCTCCTTTGCCAACTAATCCATTTTCTGCTCTCTTGGGTCTTCAGACATTGCAATGCTTTTTTCATTCTCAAACCAAGCTCCAAGGCAGTCCCGTCCAGCAAAACGATGCTGCCCTAAATCATTTCTACTCGGACGGTTATGCTTTTAAATTATATGGATCTGATCAGCCGTGTGATTAAAGATATGTGGGCGTATTATCCGAGAATACTGTGCAAATGCCCTTACCCTTTAAAAAAAAAAAAGAGAGACGTCTCCTAGGGCTGGACATGTCCTCTATCAAGTTGACCAGCATGCTATAATTCACACTGGTTTGAAAGTCAATATTTTCTTGGCAGGCCCGACTGCTCGACAGGGTGGCATCGGCCCTCCGGCCCAGAAATGTTCCTAACCCAACAACCGGAGGCAATGGGCAGCTGTTCTCAGCTGTGGTGTAGCTGCCAGCTGCTCTTGCCAAAGACTTGAGTGTTCTGTCCTCTTTTTTGCAGCCTTGGGTATTCTGGCCATTCACTCCTTCCCTTTCAGTGAACAAAAAATAAAAAAAAAAGAAAAACATGAGAAAAATAATGCGTTTGAGCTGGCAACGTGAGCACAGCTTGGGTCTGGTCCATGGGCCCTCGTTTCTTGAGGTAATCAGCAGGCTGCTGCTTCTTGGTGGGGTTCTTTAACTATTAATGAACACTAAATAAACAAATCTTGCCATGTTTGAGAATGCCATGGAGAATGCTTTATTGTATTATTAACTAAAGTGGGAAAACGAGAAGGGAGGGGGATGGGCATGAACACATTAAAGGGATACTCCGGTGGTCTTTTAACTTACTGTATATGTGCCGCATCTGCACTGTACTATCAATTACCATAGACAGCAATTTCAAGGCACTTCCCTTGCTTAAAACAAAAAGAAAACTCAAATATAATAGAAGCCAATGGGCAATTGCTGGACGTCATGAGTAGGAAATACAATACAGTACAATGTGAAGCTATCCATGTGAGGGACAACCATCACTCATAATGTATGTGTACAATTGACACATGTCATAATATTATGTCTGTGGCAGGCTGGGAGGAAGTATAAAATTCAACAAAAAACAGACTTCATTTTATATGGACAGTTTCATATTACTAAGTACAAATTCTGATTTGGGGGTCGTATTAAACGAATACATCAGTATGCTCAGTTTAATACTTTTGTATAAATGTTGCTTTATTGTTGGATGTACTGCAATATGTTCTGTCCTTTCTTAGAAAGTCAATGAAAAATGTTTTTTGACCAGGTATGCCCAAACTTTTGCATTACAATCCAGCTGTGACATATTAGAAGCAGGCTGGGAAAAGGAAAATATTGAGTGGACAGAGTGTAAAAAACAATCCAACCTTAAGGAAAACACAGGAAGGTAGGCAAAATCGACACAAGACTAGTGTGAAGAATACAGGGCTAAAAACATCTGGGGAAAGTGGCAAGAAGGTAGGGCTACCGGCCAGACACAAGGGTTCATGATAATAAAGGAGCAGGACCAGGGAGGAGACATAAACAACATATGTCACCAGAACAATAGACTAGACTTGTGACTGGACCAGGAATGGGTCTGTGTTGTTTCATATAACGACTCGGCACTGGGTCATTAAAATGACCCAAAGTGGGTAATTTCTAAATCAGTTTAATTTTTTGTTATTGAGTTTGAAGCCAGTGTTTTTTGTGTTCTTTTCTTTTCATGTCAAAATCAGTAACCAGTCTTATGCTCCAGATGTCACTTGGAGACGTAGAGTTTGGAGTACGATGTAATCGCAAACAGGACATTATTAATACAAGAACGACAAACACAAGACTAAATGAGAAACTAATAGAACATAGAATTAACACAAAGATAGAACATAGAATTAACACAAAGACTAACAAAAGGAAAGAAATGTAAGCAAAAAACAGCCTGGGGTGGAAAATACATCAAACTGAACACAAGGAGGCAAAAAAAACAAAGCAAGAAGGACAGGGCAAAACACAGAGCAAACTATTAAGCAAAAAAACACAGAGAAAAACTAACCAAGCAAAACACAAATCCAAAACCACAGAGCGAAAATACAAAAACATTAAGAATTAACCAAACTACAGTAAAAACAGGGGCTATTTATACAAACTAAATAAATGAGAAACACCTGGGCTGGGACACAGGAACAAGATACAGGTGAAAAATGTGGTGGCGGTAAAAGCAGGGACAAGATCAAAACATACTCACATGGAACAGGCACATAAACAAAAGTACATGGAGAAAAAAAACAAGGGAAAGCCAAAGACCGGGTCAAGGCAGGAGTGTTAAACCAGACATGACATGTAGGACAGAATGGTAAAAGAAATGCTTTAAATACTTAACAAATGCAATAAAGCAGCTTATGAAGGCTGAGGGTGCCACTCCAGTGACAGGTGATAAAGAGCAAACATGTAGGGTTACCAGTGTTTTCATATCCTGAGCCTTGGATGAGGTACGGACATACTTATGTCTATCCAGCCTCTAATCACTTCAAGCTGACAATCAGCCATGAGCTTGATGAGAAATGCATCAGTTGGGCCCAGCTGAGAGCATCCGTCTTTCTCCATCTATTAAAATCTTCCGGGCCTTGTTCTTATGGAACCTATTGTGTGAAGGCTTTTAACCATAGCCTCTGAATTATGGAGGAGCCTCAAACACCTGGGAGAATGTCATGCACCACAGAGGTCTGTGGCTTATGGAAAGCACTGATCTCAAGCATGTCACTGTCAGGGATTGCCATTCAGAGCCCAGCAATGAGTGGGCAGTCTTCCTGCAGCACCTGTACTCAGCAATGAGAAGACCCAGGCTGTGATGATCCAAGCTAGGCATGTGAAACGATGTAAATCTCAGTTCTTGCATTTGGGTCGACTCCCACTTATCGTTATTTACATGTGTTATGCCAAAGTCGCATAGATGATATGGTTTGAGCCCTCATCTTGTGTCTGACATTAGAAAGAGGATACTGTAGGATGAAAAGCCTACAGTTAGAGGGCTTGTCACCCTGTCAGCCCACTAATCTCCTGGCCCTTCTTGCAATCATACTCTTTCAAACTATCAAGGAGGCTGCTTTCATGTGAAATCACAGCACAAAACCAGGAGTTTCCTGTTAACCCTGATTTAGGCAGAAAATCTGCTGTTTTGGTATTTTATTTATACTGAACCAAGCATCTTGCTGGTAATCTTTGAAAATGTTCCTTTAAGTTGTAAAATGGATCAGCAAGTGGAATTGGATCTTTCTTTGTGTGATCAGTTTCCTGTCTTTATATAAATGGAGCTGCATGCTGACTTTATTGTTGGATGTACTGCAATGTAATCTGACTCAAGCTTATTCGAGGAAGTATTTGGATTGATAGGCAACTATTGTTTTGTTTCATCTGATTATGTGACACATCTGATGTGGAATTTATATTGATATTCAAGTATATTCATATAGCTAATTAAAGTAAAATCTATGTTTGGCAGTGTTAGATTATATCCTTGACGTATCACATAAATGCCGTAGTAATGAAAAATCTAATTTTTAACAGGAGGAGTGTGAATTAATTGGCAAAAATAGTGCTTTTTAGTGTCATGCTTAAAAGCTTTATCTGTATTTGTTTTCAGATGACTCTGTTGGAGCACAACCTTGATAATTTTCTTTTTGCAGAATCTAAACATTCCACATTAAAATCAAAGTCTTATTGAAATCTCATTATATCGACTTACACTGCATGTTAAAGTAACATTGAATTGAATGTTGCCACATTTTACTTCTCCTGTAAAATGCTATTGACATACAAGGTCTTTATGTTCGTCTTGGTTTGCAATGATTCGGGCCTCCCAGCTCTCTAGTGGATACCACTTTACATTGGTTCTTTCTTATAATGCAATCCTGAACACTATCTGAGGCAGCCATTCCTGGGAAGATTCACTACTGTTCCAAGTTTCCAAGTTTTGGAGAAATCCTGAAACACTGGTTGTATCTTCAGCGTAAAAATAAGCTTCTGTAGAATTAATTACCAGAAAAACTCCAAATGTGTTTTCTGTGACATCACAATAGACTGGACAGAATTTCACCACTTGGCTGGACTGGACATTTTGAAATGTTAACAATTTTCTATACCAGATAAATCCTATAATATGGATCCTTTAAAGTCTTTGATGGAGTCACTGGTGATACTTTAGGTGAGATGAAGAAAGGGCTTTTTGTTAAGAAAAGCAGGATAAGAAATCTAGAGAAAACGGACCAAAGGAACTAAAGTCCTCAGACAGAGAGGGCCATGGCACCAGCTGTGGTAGTAACACCATGGCAGTAATGAACGTCAAACTCCCTTCAGAGTTCTCCCTCTCTCCTGTGGACTGAGCACAGCTGCCTCCACCTGCTGAGCCCCCCGACACCCCCCTCCCATCTCCTTCATTTCATAAGCATACCTGTGAATATCCCTGAACATCCCGCAGGCCATAATTAGCTCCATCACCCGGCATTCCAAATCAGAAAAGAGAAAAAAATTAACACTATACGTTTTTTTTTTCTGCTGATGTTTTTCCCAAACACTCTACTTCTGCCATAAAGGAGTCGGAGGGATTACAGCAAACGTTAATAACAGCAGTCGTGAAAACACAGACCTGCTCCATATTGGAAAGGTTGGTGTGTTTGCACCCTGACAGATGGGCTGGAAAGCTATGGGTTCTGAGTTATTCATGTTGAAGCGGAGTGTACAGGCACTGTGTTTCAAACCGAAATACTCAGTCCCGTTAAAACTGTACAAGATTTGTTTGAGTCATTTTTTGATGAATTGAGGCCTGACACAAAATGAAAGCGCCTGTATCTGTGTGCCACTGTGCTCTCCAGTCTTTTTCTCATTTTTGTTTAGATTGTTATTGGAAAAGAAACAAAATTGTTCATCATCTGCTCAGGTAAAAGTGTCCCTATGCTACATCTCTATACATTTAACTCTTTAACTGCAGTCATTACCAGTGATAACAGAGGCATAATTTTATATGGATTTTTTTCTGATTTGAAGCTCAGTGTTCAGTGTCAAGTAGAGACCATAAACTCCATCCATACTCGTTTTGTGTTCGTAAGAAGAAGACAACATATTGCAATATTATTTTTTAATCAGAAATGTATCTGTTGAAGTTCAGCTCAGTGGGGGAATCTGGAACTGCTGACACAATATTCTGCTCAATGGGGTGCACTACTTTTTCACATTATTTTCCAACATAGCAACTGTCATAAACTGATCTGTTATATTCAGTCAGATGACTGGCTGGCACTGGACTTAAACTTCAGCTGCTGGCATGAAGAAACTTGAGCCACTGATTGGATGCAGAAGCTGTGACTGAATATTATGTATATAATGTAAAGAATCAAATTAAATTAAACACAAAAAGAAAAGTAAACCAAAGGGACAAAAGAGGGAGAAATCAAAAGCAAAAAGCAGAACTCGGTTTTCCCGAATGAAAGAAAAAAACATTAAAAAACAAAGTAGTACAAGAGAACACAAGAGAAAAAACGGAGTTACGTAGGAAGTTAACATTACTTGACACATGAAAGACTTAAGGGTTAGCACAGGGGGACAGGAAGGAAGGACATTTACACACCACATTGATGATAGACAACCAATCCCTATAACCCAGGTGAGACAGATAACAAGAACTGTCATCAAAGAGAGATAACTTGCCCTTGGGTGGAAGTTGGAGCAAGTAGCAGCCCTGGAGGCTACAGAATCCCCCTCCTATGGTTGAATCCAGATGGCATATGGGGGATGTCAGAATGGTGGAATCACAGATAAGATCCCAGTCCAAGCTATCCAGACTTAGCACTGCTGCTCCAGGCCATAGACTACCCAATGCATCAGGTATTGAGTTGCCCAGCTCTTCCAGCAAGAGTCCATGATTTGCCATGACAATGCACACCTGGCATCCTTTAATCACCATAGGGGCAACAGGTGGACATTAGGGGATGGTGAGGATTAGACAAGTGTGGAGAATGTTAGGTGTACTCTCATGGACCATGAAGATGTAGGGTGAAGGCTGCACAGTTGACCCACAAACACTCTTGAATGCTCCAATGAAGTGTGATGCCTGCTTCCATGATTCCACATGTTAGGCTAGTTGTCCCACTTGAATTAAAGGATTAAAATGGCCAATTTCAGTTGGCTGCCGATTGCTGTTCCTGGCCTGCCTTCAACTGCACAGACTTGTTAATCAAGGAATGAATAAGCATTTTATGCTCAAAATTGACCCATATCAGTTTGGAGGACCCTTTCAAAAACAACGTCCTGGAGAAATCAGCATTCAGTCAGAAATAAATCTGCTGTCTCAGGAGCTGGGGGAAGCTTGGGCAGTTCTGCAAGGTGACCATGGTAAGGATAACTGTGTTCCCCACAGGGAGCTCCGGGCCCATGGGCAGGCTGGGACGAGGGCAGGATAATGACAAAGCCTAGAGAGACATGGGGCCATGATCTCGATGGAATGTATACGGAGTGTAAAAATGTTGTGTACTGTGGGAATCTTTTTTTGCGAACAGAAAGGTTGGATCTCCCCAAAGCACACACATCCTCCCTCATACTGGGTGACCAGAAGCATCGACGATGCAGTTCAAGGGTGTTCTGGATCCCCAAGTACAGTTAAGCATGCAATGCTGATAGCTTATCACTAACATAATGCTAGTATAGCATACTGATGCTGGCAGAAATATGTATTATTATTATAGAATGTTTTTAGAACATCCATAACCACAACGATCACCAGCTGCCCTGTTTCATTTAAATAGGTCTAAAACGTTTTTGAAGTCTAAAGAGCCTAGATGTAATGTTTGGATAGATTTTTGGGTTGCTGTTGTCAAGCCAGAGGGTGATTAGATCAATGTGTCACAACTATATACCATGACATATATTGTTTAGTGGGTGATAGTGGTATGTAGATGAAGTGTGGCTACTATGTTGTGAGGCAGTGTGGTAGCGCTGATCTCTGGGATTGTGCGTGTTACAGCTATTTCTAGGGAAAGAAAAGGTGACAGAAATAACTCTTTGAAACCAGGCAACGGTGCTGATTGCCGTACTTTGGGGGATCTACATCTCATATCACGTTTCTGTTGACCTTCAACGCATCCAAACACGAGAAGCCACAGGGGTGAGTAGCTTCTGAAATATGAATGCGTCTGCGTAGGGATGGTGATAGGACAATATGTCAATGTTACAGTGATTATATTTGACCATAATGTGCTTTTCTGAGTGTAAATTTATGGTCACTGTTTCTGGAACTGCATGAATCCTAAAAAAATGACAGATGTAGACCAATTATAGAGAGCAATAACTGCATAAACTGCAAGAGTTTGATTATGAAATTGTGTGATTTTCTTCCTTCATTTATAAACATTGAGCTGCAAGAGGACAGTGCACTATGGTGGCATCTAATTTACAGAGATGCGACTTTTGAACATCTTTTCATTATACGTTTGAAGAAACCTGTGGAATGCATTCGACATCTATTTTGCAGAAAGGGTAAAAACGTAAATAAAATTAGATTTTACAACATTGCGCATTTTCTTTAGTGTCTGGAACATGAATTTCTTTAGTGTCTGGAACATGATTTGTTTTTAAGTGTGATTTTAATAACAGGTAGGTAAACCTGTTAGCATCCATGTTACCAGAGGACCTCGAAACACTCAGAGTTAAGGTTTCAATTTGTTGATGAGGAGTGAGCAGTTTGGTTTGTAAACAGGGCAGTTTTTATTGATGGGGCAGCAGTATCTATCTACAGGGGTTTTGGTTTGTTGATGGGACCATAGTTCTGATTTGTTGATGGGGTCTTTTGGTTTGTTGATGGGGCTGTAATTTCCGTTTGTAGACAGGGAAGGGTTGAGTTGTTGATGGGACGTCTGTAGTTCTGATTTGTTGACAAGGTGCTGATTTGTTGATGGGACTAAAGTCCTGATTTGCTGATGGGGCTTGACGATGAGACTGTTGTTTTGATTTTCAGTGGGGAGGTTGATTTGCCATCGACTCTATTGCTTTGATTTGTCTGATTTTAGGTGATATCATTGGTTGTTGGAGACAGATGATTCGCTGTGGCGACCCCTGAAGGGTAAAGCCGAAAGAGAAAGAAGAGAAGATCATTGGTTGTTGGAAAGAGGCGTGGTTTATCGAATGGGCTTTAAATTTGATTTGTTGATTAAGAGTTGTTTTGTTTGCCTTGACCATGTGTTGCCAAGTCTCCATGAAAGTTTGGAATGATAGATGATCATGATTGTGACTATGTCATGTCTGGGCTGCCTTGGCTACACCCCAGTGGCCCCCAGTATTAAGTATACTCTTGTCCCATCTCATCTGTGTGACATCATGGTTTATTTGTGTCTGAGCCTGGTGCCGGGCAGCCCAGCTGTTTCTGCTTAGTTCTCTTCCCGTTCGTCAGCCGGGTTGCTTGACACCAGGTAATGGGCTCACCTGTCTCGTGTCAGTGTCTTGTTTAGGTTTAATTAGTTATGTTTTGTGATTGGTTGTTCGTGTTGAGCCCCCTTGTGTGTCGTAACAAAAAAGCCAGCCGATCCAGAGGGCTGGTGAGCGGTCACCCATCACCAATCCTCGCTCGCTTTCCTGTGAGTCTTAGTTCTAGTCAAGCTCTGTTCAAGAGTGAGCATGGACCTAGTCTCAGTATCTACTCTCTTCTCCTGTCGGCTCGTGCTTCAAGTGGCAGAAGGATTGCAGACAGAGCAAGGGAAACTAACTCTTGCAGTGGACAGTGATAGTCTCCCTCTCTCTGTGTCTGTCCTCTGTTTCCACAGACGTGACTGGTTGAGCTGCCCAGCCTGTCAGCTGGTATCCCCCTTTGTGGCTGCCACGGAACACAGAGTTTTATCTACTGGCCTCCATACGAGAGAGCCTAAATGCATCGGGACCAACTCAGCTGTCCAGCTGAGCATGTCCCTTAACCCCTGCCCGGAGGAGAGTGGAAGGACTTTGGTGATTCATCTAAAGCCCCCTTGTTAGTTTGTGGACTTGTTTCACTCTGAGCTCACAGAGCTCACTCTTTGTACTAAGTTTCAATTAAACCAGTTTTTGTTCCTGAAGTTGCCTTGCAGTTGCGCCCTCCTTGCCTGCACCAACATGACAGACTACTGGATATTTGTAATTATTCTTAATGAGATATGGGCCTATTCATAAAACTTGAGTTGTGTGTTACACCTTCACTGAAAAAGAAAATAAACTGTCAGGTTAACATTCAAATACTGTAGATCCACATATGTAAAAATATGAATCAATCAGACATCCAAAATCTTTATTGATCCGGGAGGAAATTGCTTATGCAAAGACTGCACAGACATATAGAGACACAAATACAAGTTAAAATGTAATGTAAAGTCAAATTAAAACATGCCAGGATATATTCTGAAATGCTTTGTACTAAAATGGGAATGATCGGCTATCGATCATGAAACAATTATGGTTCAACCGGTCCAAAAACTTTTTTCTGACATTTGGCTTAACTGCACATTAATTTAAAACAATATTCAAAGGTGACACTATAGACACGCTATCACTCAAATCTAGAACATCAAACATCTGTCAGAGTCTAATTCCTCATCTTTAACGGTGTGCCTTGGAGCTGTTCTGTGGAGGGGCTCAATCACGTGCTTCTTGGAGACGCTTGTTAAAGACAAGCGGGAAGAAAGTGGGCTTTGTGTCAGAGAAACGCACACACCTCCTGTGTTCCCTTGACCTGATAATGCCTGCCTCAATATCAGCACTATCAGACTTGCGCGCAGCAGATGTTCACAGTCCTAATTCTGTTTACTTCACAGGAGAGGAGAGGGAATTGAGGAGGCAGTCACGCTGCCTGTACAACAGAAACAGCTGGCTCTCCTCTCTGCCTTGCAGAGTGAAATATTAGCCGGGCGAAAAGTGCACATTTTTCTGCGTAGGCCTCGGTCATTAAGCCTATTGTTCTCCAGAGAAACTGACGAGTCCGCGAGAAAACCAGCGCAAAGTAATAGGGCTGTAAAACAGCGCCTTTTTTCTCCATCTATGATTCTGCTGATCAGTACATCCATAGGAATAAAACTGAACTCACTATTGATCATAAACATTACCTGAACTCTGTATTAATGGGTAAAATTAATATTCGAGTTAAGGTGCTTGTCATGGAATAATATTAGTAATGTTGCTAGGGGAACATTAGGGGGTTATTTTGAGACGTAAACAAAGTCTTTCAGAGTATTTTTGGTGTGAAACTGTGGATAAACTTGGCAGCTGTGATTTCTTTACAGAGATAATCAATGGAACAAGCTGTCGCAGTGTCTCCAACTCAAAAACAGCCATTTTACTTTCTCTCCAAACCCACCAGTGAACCTACATGTGTCATTTAAGTGTTTATGTGTTGATGATGGTAAAACAGTGGAAAAAATAAAAGTTAATAATAAAAAGTGAGGAAAAGCACTGAACTGCTGTCTCCCATAGTGCTAGAATGTAAAATACCAATATATTTTGATTTGTAAAGAAAGGCTTCTGTACCAAATATTAACACTGATTTTCTCAGGTGTTCAAATACTTACGTGCAGCAGTGCAATTCAAATAAATTCTTTACAAATCATACAATGTGATTTCCGGAATTTTTTTTTTACATTCTGTCTCTCACAGTGGGAATGCACCTCCATGATTTCTAAGTGGGAGAACTTCGCAGGGTGTTCAAATACTTATGTTCCTCACTGTATATACCTGTGACAGAGGGTGTCCTCACAGCCCGCTGTAGGGTCTAAGGTGGTGTAATTCCCAAAGCAGGACATGGTGCAGCTGCTCAGTATGCCCTCCATAGTTCCTCTGTGGAACATGGTAAGGATGATGGTGGAAATGGTCATTTAAAGATCTTTTGCATTCCACATACTGGTGGAATTTAGGGAGAACTGACATGTGATTCCATGGTTGATTTCCAGTAAAAATAAACATTTCTTTTGTTTGTTTTGTTTTGAGTGTTACGTTCACTGGCTAATTATTGTGACTAATAGCACAGTGGTAAATTAAACAGTCTAAATCAAATAATCACAAACTTCATTAACGATGAACAATAACTAATGCTCATACGTCATTCAGTGGCCCCTTCCTTGAGTCTTACCGGCCAGTGCTACCTTGTTGGCACAAACATTGAGAGTCAATGCAGCTGGATGGGGGTGTCCTGAACTTTGTCCTGAAATGAGCCCATTTCCATAAAAACAAAAACACAGCAGTCTCTAAACGTATGCTGGGCATTTCACTGGAATCAGATGTAGCCCAGTTTATTGTCCAGGGCGCAGATATTGCCATGGTCTGGACGCCTTGTCCCCATAGCAGTATGAGATTGCACAGCTTCTCCAGCAGTCCATTTGTGAGGTTAGTAACCGGTTGAGTCCTGAATTGTTGCAGACTCTGACAGTAATGGACCTTTTGTTTTGATTCTTATGAAAATTTGGTAGGGAAGTCTGCACCACAAGATCAGACCAGGAGCAGCCACAGTGTCTTAATGCGCTGTCATCGTTCCAAGACTTAATTTATATAAAAAATGTCTTAAATGTAAAGTTCAGAAAAATATTCAATTACAACATGTGTTGGGGGAGGTGTTGGCATAGTGGTACCACTGAGGTACCCTTGAGGGTACAGTTGTCCCCGGGTGCTGCATCATTGGCTGCCCACTGCTTTGGGTGAAGGGGTTAAATGTAGAGAACAATTTCACACTGTTCACACTGTGTGCTGTGGTGTGTTCACGTGTGACAAATCTTGCCATTTTGCACATAACATATGTAATAAAAATACATTTACAATACATTTATAACAAATACCTGCCTGCACTTATGTAGTCTTGTGGTGTTTTGTTTTTGTTCTTGTGTTGCACCATGATCTTGGAGGAACATTTATTCATTTTACTGTGCGTTGTGGATATGACTGAAATGACCACAATATCTTGGTATGGTTAAAGGGGAAATATATATATATATATATATATATATATATATATATATATTATCCTATTTTCCTAAGCTCATCATAAAAAAGGAATATTTATTAATTAATATTTTCTATAACACAAGTTGTTACATCTTAACAAACAAATCTTGCAAATTTGGCTATGACTATGCTTGTGATGTTCATATGCCACTTGTTATCAAGTCACTGAATGCTCAGAGGTGGTTTAAGCAGGTTTAACTTAATTTGTTGGTAAGTCTGACTTTTTCTGTGTGCTCACACTCAAAATCCAGACTTCTGCTGTCAAGAAACACCTGACCTTTGACTGACACACAGAACAACTACAGATTTGTGTTTTAATGTAACTTTAGTGTGACTATTGAGTGTTGAACTGTTGAATAACCTGAATAACCTTTGAAGATGTCCTGCTGTGATACTGATGAGACAATGGCACGGCTCGGATTCAGACACTGTAGTAGTGCACTATTGGTCTAAATAAGGGGACAACTGAATGCCTGTCTCTGAGTTGTTGATTCTAGAACACAAGGGTAGGAAACAAACTAGTTGATATGCTTGACATGTAATATACCTGCACATTCTGTGTGTGTGTGTGAGAGTGCATGTTTGATTGTTTTTTTTTTTTCAAATCAAAATGCGTAGTTGGAGTGAAATGTCCTTTATTTGTAACAAATCAAACCAAAGGATGCAGAAGCAAGATGAACATGCACACACACACACACACACACTCTTGCTTGTACTCTGTCTGATTTAGTGCTTTAATACACTAAAGTCTGACTCACCAGCAGCTGGAGCAGTGGCTGACCTGATGGACCTGCTGGGTTTATTATATGACACACTGTTATCTACAAAAACAGACAAATGAACAAACCAAATTTAGGTTCTAGGACTGATGTGACTGTTGTTAGTAACGCAATATATATATATGTTTTTTGATAACAGCATGTCATACAGCTTCAGAGTCTAGAAGAGAATACTAAATACTAAAAACGAAACCTTAAGAAAAAAACAAACACCAGAACTGACTAAGCCTATCGACTACAGGGGGAAAACCCTGTATATTTGATTTTCCACCCATTTTAATTGTCTGTCTGTTACACTTATAAATAGCTCACATACACAAAACAGACCTGCAAATAAAACCATTATACACACCCTGTTCATTGGACAATGTCAGTACAAACAAAACATAGTCTTACTATCACTGGGTCTGTGTGTGTGTATGTGTGTGTTTGTGTGTGTGTGTGTGTACCACTGACTCTGGCTGACGTTCCCACTCATTAACAGGCTTCATAATAACACAGAGCACTTTAATTGCTTAATTGGCCCTGAACCAGTCAGGGAATGTATGTAATTGCATTGTGTGAGTGTGTGTGTGTGTGTCTGTGTTATGCTCTACTGTGCTTTAGAAGAAGTCCTTCTGTAACCATACCAGCAATCCATGCAAAACAAACCCATCTTCTCTCTCTCTCTCTCTCTCTCTGCATTTTTGTCTCTTCATTTTATCTCCCACATTTATGTCTGTCTGTTTGTCTCTTTTTCTCTCTCCATCTCTTCCTCTGTATTCCTCTAGCATTCTTTCTTTCTTCCTGTTTGTGATGCTCATAAACGTGCCGGTGAGTGAGTCGTATAGAGGGTAAGTGATGGGGAATCGTATTGTGAATATAAATTAGAGCATAAATGCTGATCAGCCCCATAAATGCTCTTGGTGTCAAATCAGAACAGAGTGCCCTGGGCTCAGTGAGTCAGATCTCAGCTCAGCTGTGCGGAGTGTTCTGGGCTGGCTGAAAGAGGGCAGAAGTGGAAAAACTGGTCTTGTGTCCATGTTAAAACAGAGTGGTTAATATTCTGCAGCTGGGAGAGGATCTCAGTGGTGGACTGAGTTCTAATTAGCCTTACCAGCTAACAGCACGCAGTGCTCTACCTAACACACTACCCACCAGTGGTGGGCTTACAGAGAGCCAAATGTTTTTTTTAAACAAATCTCTGAATGTTACCGTTATTATTTTTACTCCGTAATGAATTCTTCACAACTGTTTCTCACTGCACCTCACACATTAGCACTTTTGCTCTGATAGACCACCTAAGGTGGGAATGGTGTCAACTCTAGGGCAAAATGCTCTGCAACTGAGGAATCACATGTGCAATAGAACGCACTTTAGTTGCCTCAGATGGCCTCAGATGTCTGTAGTGCCTTTGTAGATAATTCTCTCTGAAAATGAAATTATTTTTCACAAGGTTTTTGTAAATACACAATGTAAAAGAATGCGCCGATGCATGCATAGCCCATGTTCATCAACCTTAGAATTTAAAAGCAAAGTAACATTATTTTGCGTAAGAAATGTGCTGAAATTAAGTTCCACAGGCACAAACACCCTCCACTGTGTCATGTCAGATCTGGGAAAGAGGACGCAAGCGCAAGGGGATCTCGGAGAACAAGATTTTAATCACAAGACTTAATACAACGAAGAGTTTCACAGAACAGAACAATAGTCTATAACACAGGATTCCCTCTGAGCCTAGTCCCTCCGGTGGACTAGCGAATATTAGGCACAGTCTTTAACCTCCAATGAGGGTCAGATGCTTTGGGCGCACTCAGCGCTTGAAAGCTGTAGGGCTTTCCCTGGACAGAGGCTTTGGCTGCTTCTGCTGTCACTTCTGCAAAGGGTGAGACAGAAAGGAGGATTACTATTTTTGAAAGTGTGAGAGATCAGTGAGTTACCACGCTGATCCGGGCACAGGGTTTCAGAAGGCGAGGGCTCCAGTCTGCAGGCGATGGCGAGCCTTAGACTCGTTTCCTTTCCAGTCCTTTCTCACAGCCCAGTGGAGGTAACAGAGGGGAAACAGAACAGGAGAAATGAGGGTGACAACACAACGCCTTTCTGGATTGGCTGGCTTTTATCTGGAGAAAACACAGAAGGCTCAACACAAACAAGAAATCGTGACACGCGACACATTAACTCTAAATGAAGGGCAATTATTACTAAAACTGTCTTAGGCAACCGCTAATGAGCCGGTCTGGAACAGGTGGGTTGCCAAGCACCCAGGACAAACAAAACACACTCACACATGGACAGAGGGGGATTCCCCCTTCAGGCTCAGCACTCAGGTGATGCTTCTCTCTGAGGACGGGGCCTGGGAGCCCCGAGTGTGACAGAGTCCCCCCGTCTAGGTCCGGCTCCCGATGGAGTACTAGAACGTACTACCTCCACTGGGATCGAGTGGGACCGCCCAGCCTGGTGCTGTCTCCTGGGCTGTCTGGGCCGACTGGGAGGATGTCCCAGAGGATGAGGAGCCGGCCGATCCACCCTGGCATGGTGGAATTCATCAATGAGTTCCTGACTTAACATGTCTTGAGAAGAAACCCAGCTCCTCTCCTCAGGACCGTAACCCTCCCAGTCCACCTCCGGGAGTCCAAAAGGTGATGCACCTGGAAAGCCGGAGACCCCCCTATTTCTACAGCCACAGGGGTGACCGGATTCACCATCCCCTTATCCAGCGGACCCGGAGTAGCTGGCCTGAGGAGGGACACATGGAAAACAGGGTAAATACGCATGTGAGAAGGCAGTTGCAATTTGTAAGTCACAGAATTAATTTGCTTTATAATTTTGTAAGGACCCATGAATCTGGGAGTGAGCTTTTTACATGGCATTTGTAACCTGAAGTCCTGGGTGGAGAGCCAGACCCGATCACCAGCCCGGAACACCGGCGCCTCCCTCCACCGTCGGTCGGCTTGACTCTTGAACCTGTGAACTGCTCGGGAGATGCACATGTGGGCCCTTTCCCATACCTCCTCTGCCTTATGGAACCACTCGTCCACTTGGGGAGAATCAGAGAGCTCCGTATCCCAGGGACAGATCGGAGGTTGATGCCCAATCATGCATTCAAACGGAGTGAGGCCCATGGTGGAGCGGCGTAAAGAATTCTGGGCATATTCAGCCCAGCCTAAGTACTCAGCCCAGCTGTGTTGTTGTCTATGGCAATATGCCTGGAGGAACAGATTTAATTCCTGAATCGACCGTTCTGCCTGACCATTTAATCCTGGGTGGCACCCCGAGGTCAGGCTGACGGAGGTCCCTAGTTTCTTAAAAAATGCGGCCCAAACTCTGGACATGAACTCTGTACAGGATGTCCTCCAGAATGCCATAGTGCAAGAACACAGAACTGAACAGGTCCACGACCACCAGAACAACTGTGTACCCTTTAGACTCCGGAAGGTCCGTGACGAAGTCCACTGCCACATGAGACCACGGCCTTTGCAGAACCGGGAGGGGCATTAATTTCCCGGAAGGCAGCTGATAGGGAACCTTGGTTATAGCACAGATGGAGCAAGAACGCACCACGCTCTCCACCTCCCCTCTTAACTTGGGCCACAAGTACTTATGACTAATCACTTAGACAGTCTTTTGAACCCCTGGATGCCCCATAGCGGGGGTTGTGTGAGCCCACTCGATTACTTGATTTCTGAGTGGCTCTGGAACATATGTTTTGTGTGTAGGACAAGCCAGGGATGAACGATGAAGCCCCTTTTGGTGCTCTATTTCTGAATCTAAGTCCCAGACTATGGGAGCCATGATAAGCGCAGCAGGAATGATTGGCTCGGGCTTAGGGTTGTCCACGGGAATAGGGTAGCGTCGTGATAACGCGTCTGCCTTTCCGTTCTTGGACCCTGGTCTGTAAGTTATTGAAAAGTTAAATCGCATGAAAAACAGGGCCCAACGTGCCTGGCGAGGGTTTAGTGGCTTAGCCTGCTGGATATATGCGAGGTTCTGGTGGTCAGTGAACACAGTGAAGGGATGCCTAGCTCCCTCCAGCCAGTGACACCATTCCTCCAACGCAGCCTTTACCGCGAGCAGTTCGCGGTTACCGACATCGTGATTACGTTCTGCATCAGACAGCTTCCTCGAATAAAAAGCGCATGGATGGAGCTTCCCCGGGGTTCTGTGTCTCTACACCGCCCCCAGGCCTACTTCAGAGGCATCTACCTCAACTATGAAAGGCAGCGGGATTAGGCAGTTTTATTTTGGTAAATGCCTCCCTTGCCGCATCTGTAAATCAGACTGCTTTAGGCTGCCCTTTAAGAGGTTCGTAAGCAGTGCCACCACAGCGCTAAAATAATAATAAAGCGATGGTAGAAGTTGGCAAAGCCCAGAAACCACTGCAAGTCTTTAACTGTATGGGGCTGCGGCCACTCAGACACCGCTGTGACCTTCTTCTCATCCATACTTATACCCTGCGGGCCTATTCAAAAGCCGAGAACGGAAAGATCCCGGACGTGGAACTCACATTTCTCAGCTTTTGTGTACAACCCGTGCATGAGCAGGCGTTGGAGAACTCTCCGCATATGGGTTACGTGTTCTAATTTAGTTTTCGAGTAAATCAAGATGTCATCTAGGTAGATGATCAGATACTTGTTTAAAATGTCTCTAAAGACTTCATTCATAAAGGATTAGAAGAATGACGGAGCCTTTACATTTACATTTACATTTACGGCATTTAGCTGACGCTCTTATCCAGAGCGACGTACATCAGTGCTTGAGTAG
>JBBIGA010000083.1:7231780-7245558 GCA_037576975.1 Alestes dentex
TATACATTATTGGGCGCCTAGAAGAACAGCCTGGTCTGCACAAATACGGCCCCGGCTATGCCTTCAGGAGCAGCTGCACGAGGAGATAACTCTGGAGAAAGTCGAGGAAGGTAGTTTGGTAATAGGATTGCCTAAAGCTGACGATGACATGAAGTGCAGGGCCCTGATAATCTTTACTCAAGTGTTCCCCTGCCTCTGTACTGTACTGCCTCTTCAGAACTTGCAAATGTGATTGCTACGTGTAGCTCGAGGTGCCATGACACTCATTGGGAGCCCTGATCCTAAAGTCAGCGCCTAAACGAAGCATGGGCTGCGGGAGAAGAAAGATGCATGAATGCATGGTGACTTGAGTACCACTGTAATGGACATGTAGCCCGGAGACCATGCTACACTGAATTTCTAGCAGGTGAGAGTGTCTGTGTGTGTGTGTGTGTGTGCATTCATGCACAATGTTACAGATATGGTTTGAGGTGGGACATATATTTCTGCAAAAATGTACAGCATTCAGGCTGCGCAGCGGGTAATCTATCATGAGTTTGCGGATGCCCTCCAGCTAAAGGCCTCGGTAGAACTCTGATGTTGTGAGAAAGTGACAAACTACTTCTTTATGAGCCCAACATCCAAAGCTACAGTAAATGCTGGGTGTAAACATGCTCTGGTAAGTGTGGCATTTTATCCCACGTCCTAAAACATGAGGGTGCCGGAAAGGGTTCTTTGTGTAATGCCACAGAAGAACCATTTCTGCCTCCCGAAAGAATATTTAAATATACAGTGCTTATAAGTGCAAGCTTTTAAATGTGGCCTATTTTAAAGTTTCGAGAACCTCTGCATCATGAAAGACCCCTTAAACTGGTAAAGATCCTTCACAAATTGATCAACCGGTAAAAGGTTCTTCATTAAAATATATCTTCTGTAAACATCTGTGGCATTTTTGTAAAATCTACAATTTATTATATCTATAAAAGCATATGTTTTATTACAAATTTTCAGGTGTTCATAACTAAAAGTTACTCAACACTCTCAGGAAGAAAAGGTACTAAACTGTCATTGGGATTGTACTCCTCACATTACTGATGTGGTGCCGTCAAGTCTGCATTCTTCATATTAAAAAATGATTGCATCATATCCTATTACAACCTCCTATTCCACACATGTTCATGGACACGATTCTGCAAGTACATCTGTTGCTTACTTGTCCTGTGGATTGTTGTGCAGTTCTGCTTTAGTCCTCTAAATGGCAGTGATCACTGAAGGCACTAGGAGCAGGAGAGTAGCTGAAAAGAAGAGGGAAGCCATCAAGAATATTCTACAGGTATCTCAAGGTACATCATGGAATCGCTTTGGTTTTTATAAATGGAGTGTTTGTGTAGCAATGCTAAGCTAAAGGCTAACCCTTAGCACTGTACATGTAGCACCTCTCATGGAAAAAATGGTCAAACAATCCACAGGACACTCATAAATACATAAACTGACACACTACGTGAGCATATGTATCAAACAGGAGGTTGTATTGGTTGCACTCCAAACACCCAATCTGATGGCAAATTCCCAAAACAATGTATTTTTTTTATTTAAAACAGACAGTGAAATGGTACAAATATGCCCTTTTCCATTTGTAAAAATAAATTTAAGGTACAGAACCTGAATATGAGTGTCTTGATTTCAATCCAACTAATTTATCCATGCTCAACCCCCATTTTTTTAAATTTAATTTAATTTATTTGTTCTATTTTTGTGGGTGCCATAGCATAGGAGCTATTGGCCGAATATTCACGCATTTTAAACATTTTAAACAAAAAGGAGTGAACCTTGAAACACACACACCACACACGCAGTACTTTACAAAAAAGAAGGAAGAAACACTTTGTTAACAGCAGGAACTTTCTCATTCAGGGTTATAAAGCACTGAATTATATGCTTCTGAAATACAAGAAAGTAAGTGGGGTCTAGGATGCTCGCCCTTTTATTGGTTTGGCTTAAATTCACTTCACAAGTTAATGCCTTTGGCCTGAGTCCCAGTGCACTAACACGGCAACCTCTGTTGGGATTTATACTGCATGCCGTGGTGCAGGAAGGCATACAAGCCTCCCACTCTCTGCATCGCTAAAAAGAGCATCCAGCCAGTCCTGCATTTGGAAGCAGACTAGTGAGGTGGCCAGCAGAAGCACAAAGAGATGGAAGAGCCAAGGACTGGACAAACCTTCTAATTTTATAATTCATGGGCTAACTAATCCATGACATAATAATATTAATAATAGCAATAATAACAATAGGCCCTACAGCGGTGCAGTGGGTAGCACTGTTGCCTCACACCTCCAGGGCTGTGGGTTTGAATCTGGGTCCTGGTCTTGTGTATGCGGAGTTTGCATGTTCTCCTCATGGTTGTGTGGCTTTCCTCCGTGGTTTCTCCCACAGTCCAAAGTCATGTGTGTCAGGAGAACTGGGGTTTGTAAGTTGACTGTAGGCGTGAGTGTGTGAGTGAATGGTGTGTATGTGCATCCTGTGGTGAGTCCCAGTTACAGAAAAGAAATGAATGAATGAATGAATGAAAAGTAATAATAATAATAATAATAATAATAATAATAATAATAATAAATGATACTCATTTAGTAATAAATTGAGTGTACCATGTCTAGTTCTGCATTTTTTTTCATTATAGCTCATTTTATAGTGAACCATGTGATATATCACTACTTATGCCAATATTACTGATCTACCACTAATCTCTATTATGTGCAGTGATAGACTCCTAATAACCATCTGAGTTGTTGGTCATTCACTTAGCTGTAAGTTGCTATTCTATAGTATTTGTACCCCAGCATTTGTGTATTTAGCATAGTATATTTCTTATTGAGATTCTATTAGATGTATTTAGACTTTATATTTTATATAAAGGAAAGAAATACTGTCCAAACTTTACTTCCATATTGAAGTAGAAGAGGAGATATTATGAACTACGTTATCCTTTGATTCTTTTTTTGTCAAAAGCAAAAAAGTTTTTTACATATTTGCCACGTTTTTGTCCATTTCTTAAATTTAATCTGAAATGCAAACAATTGATGGAAAATAGAATTCACTATTGCTATGTACCTATTACATAATTACCATAATAAATATGTGATAACGTGTGAATATTTAATATGGAATCCTACGAATCTGATCTGCCAATCAGTCTAGCAGCTGTTCATGGATAAAGAAAGAGAAGTCTGGCTGTGAGGTGACCTTGGTATGATATATTCAAGCACCCCAGAGACAGCGAGACTGGCACCCACGACAGGAGTCCCAACGTCAGCAGGATTTTCTGCTCTGACGCCTTTTCGTCTGAGGTGCCCTCGCACTCTTGCGGCGAGTCATCGGAGACAGAGGCCAAGCTCCACATATGCTGCCCGTGAGCAAGCCGAAGCCAGCGGCTGGACAGAGGGAGAGGAGACCAGCGGGGGATGGAAGCCATGCAGAAAGAGATCAAGAATGGACGCTGCTGCCAAAAACAGAAACACAATTACTTTTCCCTCAGCTGCACTGACCCGGTGCTCAGAGAGTTACCTATTGCTACACTGACTTCGAATATGGGATAGCACCAGGGATCAAATGAACATCTGAGGGCAGTTTTGGGCTTGCTCAGCTGAGGTCTTTTTCATTATAGAGGGACGAGCAAGACTGATTCTTGCAACAGATTTGGGGGATTGGCGCGCTAGTCTGAGCTCCATTATACACAAGCTGTACAAAAGAAAAGATTTCTCGGCAAGGTACAGTGTAGAAGGTATAACTACTACTACTCCTTAAGAGCTTGTAAGAATATTATGAGCTCCTTCAGCCTATTTCTAGACATAATTTCTAGTATTTCCATTTTTTGGACATTCAAAATGACCCGCTGCTGTCAAAATTTAATGAGTAACAGATCAGCAGAAAAGGAAATGGTCCAAAATGACTTAGAAAAACATATTGTGGAAAGTTGGGAATGTTTTTTTTCCATCTCTTACAAAGTTGCTGTTTTGGAGATAGGAGATTCATTATCCACATTTAAGAAGCTTTCTCTTGCCAAGACATCCTTTTTGGATTGGAAAATAAATATGGCCACGATACAATCCATCTGTGTTTTGATTCCTCCCTGAAAAATAGTGAAGTCATCCGAAAGGGAAACGCACAGTGGCTGAACAATAGAGAAAATAGTGCATTGAAATCTACAGTATGAATATAGCTCCAGCCAGAGTTCATCTACTGACCCCACCAGTTCATCAAATACGCCACGGCACAGCATTCATAAAACATGCCTTCCAAATCCAGCTCCTGGCATGCCTCTTTGCCTCATAAATCACATGCTGTATATTTTATGACCAGACAGGTTAGAATTGTAATAAAGAAGAGTCAGCACTCAGATTTATGGTTCATTGTAATGTAGATGACGAAGTCGATGTAATTTCGGCTGGCACTGGGACTGGTTTGGGGGGAAGCTTAATAGCCCCTTTATGCGGAGTCACTGCCACTTGTGCATAGCATTACCAAACAGCAAATTCTGGGGAATTAAAAAAAAATAGTTAATGGTTCTCCAGCCTTTGCAGCCTTTAGTCATTAAAAATAATCCAAAATTATTATTTTTTTCTCCCTTCATAATTAAAAAAGTGATATTGCTTTGCAGATTTACTGTGGCCTTACTTCGGTTGTCAAAAGGACAACTCAATTGACGCCAGTGGTCATATAAAGTTAACAGAATGACCACTTGAACTTCTCAATGATGAGGCAGACCAAAAACCTCCATAAGCTATTCTCTAACAAACTAAAAAAGCCCTGCTATTCAAAATTGATGAAATACAATTACATCCATTCCTGTTCTTTAAAAGTTGAAGGTCAAGTGGTCATCCTGTTAACTTTATATGACCAGTAGTGTTAATTCCTTTGTCCTTTTGACTATTGGAGTTAGGTCACAGTAAACCTGTAAAGCAATATCAACTATTTTTTTATTATATAGGAAGAAAAATATCATTTAGGTATATTTAACAGGATGACCACGTGAACCTTAACTTTCCAGTGAACAGGTAGACTCTCAATTAATATTTAACTGATTCTAGACCTACATAAGCTATTCTCTAACTGGAAAGCCCTGCTGCTCAAAATTGATGAAATCTAATGGGACCCATTCCTGAGCCTCGAGGAATGGGTCCCAAATGGGTTTATGGAATTAACAATGGTTTATAGAATTAACCTCAGGTCACATAAGTGCAGTACCGGATGACCACTTGAACTTCAACCTCTCAATGATCAGATACATTCCAAATAAACAGTCAACAGATTCCAGACCAAAGACCTACATAATCTTTTCCACAAAAAAATAAAACCTGAAAGCCCTACAAAAAATTGGTAAACACATTAGGGGCCCATTTCTGAGCCTTGAGGATGTCCTGGTTTGCACATTGGTTGAAGGGAATCTAGCATAATTGTACAAGAGTTTATAGCAGTGGGTCTAATCCAGAAACATCCCTAAGTACAGACATTCATAATACAGTGAAGTCAAGCTCAGACCCCTGACACAGCCCTCTATTGTGACAATGATCAATGCAAAGTGACCAGAGAGATCAATGGACTTCAAGGGCTGATGAACCACAATCAATAGCAGCAGGTTTGCTGGCACTTTGCTTTCACCATGGCTAGTGGCTTCAGGAGCAGCCCAAACTCGTGCTGTGCAAGTCATCAAGAGAGTAGACAGAGGTGGATGGGACACTTATGGATACTGTTGTGCTCTTACGGAGATGCTTGGAATTGGGTCAACCCTAATGATACCATGCCAGGCTGTTTATTGTTTATTGTATTAAAATCTTCATAAAATTCCTCATATTTTTACATGCAAAAACCATTTTATACTGTATTGATCCCAGAGGAAATTACTTGACTCTGCATTTCATGTATGTGAGTCAGTGGACTGCCAACAATGGGAGCAGTGTGTGGGGACAGTAAGTTGCTCAAGGGTACCGCAGTGGTGATCTTGGCAGATCTGGAATTCGAACCCACAGCCTTTTGATTGCAGGGGCAATGCCTTAACCAGCTGCTGGTATGTGTTTCTTTAAGGCTACAGTAAGTGAAACAATTCAAAGAAAATTTCATCATGCTTTGCCAATTGGGGGTTGGTGGTCTGGTGGTTAGGGCATTGCCAAGGTTGTGGGTTTGAATCCCAGGACTGCTAGTGGCACCACTTGAGCAAGGGACCATCCCCACACACTGCTCCTCCACGGCTGCCATTGCTTCACTCACATTTAACATTGCTTGGGTTAAATGCAGAGACCTATTTCATACTGTTCAAGCTGTGGTGTGTTCATGTGTGACAAAAATTCCTACCTTCTTTGTCTTTACAGTTTTAAGATAATCTTTGTCAGCAATATGTATACTGTCTTTCCTAATTCTTCACTTTTTCGTGACTGAAATGTTCGAAGACACGTCATGAGTGCTGACTTATTCTGTATGGAATGTGGTGCCAATTACTCTCTATAACAGCTACACCACATCATTTACCTGGCCTTGTTCTCAGCCCCAAATGACGAAACTGTCCTGCAAACCCATCTCTACAGGAGAACGCCCGAAAATTCGCTCATCTCCACATAAGTGGCACATTTTAGCACTGGTTTACAGAGACTCATTGGAAAGTGAAATTGCACATAATTACTTCTGCAGAATTAGTCATCAAGCCAGCTATGGACATGGGCATCAGCAGTTTCAACCCAAGGAAAGGGGAAAAAAGGCAAGGACAGCAAGACAGCTGCATACACCACCACACTTTAAACACTGTAAAGAGCTGACACAAAGAGTTGCCGTCTGAAAAAGTGCACCGCTCAAGGCCAGTGTAGGCAAAATGACCTGGATTTCCATTGTGACCTCTTCGTACACAATTTGCAGGGATCTGGCTGAAGGAAGAAGAGAAGGCATGAAGCAACTTGAGAAAAAAAACAGACTCAAACCTCCATTAGCCAACAGTTGTTTACCTCTCTGATCTACTGAGAGGTCAATATTGCATCTTGGGTCTTTATTGCAAACAACGAAGAAAAAAAAATCCTTTACTTATGAAAAAAAAAACAAACTGCTGCCATGTTGCAATCAGCTTGAAACTCTTTTGCTTTTCGCAATAACATTCTCTGATGTTTATGTTTACAACAGAGCAACAAAGTCATTTCATATACAGGTACCAGTACATTAAAAATACTTGCCGTGCACCAAAAATCACTGAAGATTTTATAATCTATTCCTTATACATACGGCCTCCCGACCATGTCCAGCAAGGGTAATGGGACAACAATGGGACCAATACTGACCAAATATCATTTGAGATTGTGGACCATCCCCGATTCTCCGTACAGTTCCTCAACACATCGGCTGCCCTCACACAAACCTGAACTGTGAACTGACTCAGCCAATCTTGCACTTGATACATCACTCTTTTATGACCCGCATGCAGCTACATGCAAAAAAACACTTCCATGGTGTATTTGTTCTTGGATGCTGTCTCAGAGTTTCTGTATTTTTATACAGATTGACGGTATATTTGTTTATTTTTGAACCACTGCAGATCTTTTGCTTATCTAAAGGACACAATTACATTCCAGCTTTCCTCCTGACCGCTGATGCAACACTTGCACAATTTTGTAAATGGAAAAAAATTTACCCTGCACTAAAATGCATGCCCTTGTACCAAATTCACAATTTTATTTCAAGGATACTGTCTTGTTCTTGGACACTGCCTCAGAGTTTCTGTATTTTCAAAGGTTGACAGTATAGTTATTTTTTAATTTTTTAACCCCTGCTGATCTTTTGCACAAATAAAGCACCCAATTACTCCCCAGTATTGTTACTTTCCACCTGACTGGTGATGCAACATTTGCCCAATTTTTATAGTTGTTAAAACATTACCTTATACCAAATTGCACAATTTTTACTTCTAGTTTAGAGTTGATATTTATACTTTGTTTATATATATATGTGCTCTTTATGTCTCTTTGTACTTTGTGAAATATGTGGCCATGCCGTCTTGTCTCACTGTGTACAAGTGTATAGTTGATATGACAAAGTTCGACTTGGCTTGAGCAGTGACACTGATAGAGTAGTGTCGTGTGATGAGGTCCTCACACAAGTCAGTATCAGTTCAAGAATGGCCCATTACCCAAAAAAGCCCAACCAAGAGTAGCAACTGACCACTGATGAAGGTCTAGAGGATGGCTCACACAAACTGTGCAGACAGATGGGCCACAGTCACTGACTGTATACCAGCATGAGCTTATAGGGAGGAGCAGATAAAGTTGCCATTCAGTCTTTCTTTCACTGAAATCTGATCTTTGGACCTGTTTCTTTTAAATTCCTTTTTTAACTTAAAACACAGATATTCATACCAGATTGCCAGAGACAACCTGAGAAAAAAGTAGCGAGCTGTGGCTCTTTTCATTGTACAATTTTGGTAGAGATAGAGAGAATTCAATCTCAGCCCCTCACTTCAAATCCACCGCTCTGAATTATTCTCTGAAGGCATGCTGTTATGACTGTGGCTTGGCCACAGAATGGCTGGATGGCTTTTCCCCCATACAGAGTTCTCAATAACCCCTGACTGTCATCCATCTTGTGTTAGGTTCATCTCTTAGCTACTGGCGCTGTGTTTGAGAGCTTCCACTGACCGTGGCTAATGCTGCTCTCACAGGGGAGCTGCAGAATCTTCTCTTTTGACCCAGTATTGATCACACTGTCATTTCCTATAGTTAGTACAGTTGACGTCCCATGTTTAAAAACAAGAGAGCCTGTAGACATTAGCGCTCATGGTAGTTTGTTTGATCTTTTTCTTTCTACAGTTTTTCCAAGACACAAATATAGTGCTAGTTCTTTTTTTAGCTTTAATTAGCATTGTTTAATAAGTGTGTATGATGTCAAATGAAAGATATAATTGAGCTGCAATGGACTTGTCCCTTTGAAAGTAAGACTAACACACATGCTACTTCAGTGATGGCTGGACATAATATTAAAGGGGAAGGCTACAAAATTACTCCAGTATCTCGCACACCGTAGCACCAGATTTGAATGCCTGTTCAAATCAAACTAACAATAAACAAAATAAAAAATATCTTATGTGAACGTCCGTGACAAGGGCCTACTAGTCAAGGGTGACCTTTTTAAAAGTGGGGGATTCTAGGAGTAGGAGGTGAGTATTTTTCTCCTGGAAAATACCAAATCATGACTTTCTAAATTTCCTTTGTCAAGAGTGTGTAAACAATATACAATGTGACATTGGACCATAACAGACTCCATTCACCAGCATGTCCTGCAACTCTTTAGTACCAATTAAACATTTTAATGTCCTATAAAACAAAAAAAAAATGCATTATTTTCTGTGGCCCCAACTCTGTCTCATCTATTTTACTTTATCATGACTAAGCTTAAAATTATTAGGCAGCAAGCTAAGCATAATGAAGTCATCTCATTATAACCTCACTTCCAAGATCTGACCTGAAATAGAAATCAATCTTCTTCTGCCTTTTGTGCATCCTAATTATCTTAGAACAAAAGCAACAATGATGGCTTGAAAGGGACAATTTTTTGATAGGAATCTACAATAAGTTATTCACACTTTAACTTGCCAGTCGTTATAATGCTACCCAACTCAATAAAACCAAATGTCATTAGTTAGCTCTACAACTGGCTGACTAGCTGGCTTTTATTAGGGATGACTAAGCCATCTAGCCACCCCATCTAGGATAATGTTAGCAAGACAACATTGCTACAGTAAATGTTACATTGCTACACAGCCTAATGCAGCATCATTTCATATCTCACATTCTTGGAGATGGAGATTCAGAAGTTGTTTTGATAAACTCGTTCTGTCTTGGTTAACGGGAAGTTCAGTCAATCTAACTTGACCTGCAGACTCCAGGAAGGCAGAGCAGGGCTAAAAATAATTAGCCCCAAAGTACATCAACCTAGAGGGTGTTTAACTTCATGTAACCTGTCACAAGTCACTACTAGACTATGTGAACAGACAGCCGGGGCTAGAGGTCAATCAGCCCTATCTTAACCAAATCATATTCTTCTAACAATTTCTTGGTGGCTCTGTTGTATGTAGGTCCACAGTTGTCCAAAATATTCAACTTATAATTTGCTAACATACACCTCCGCTTTATTCTTTAAAAGGATTGAGGATTTAACCATACTAGCTGTCTGACCTTTTTTATTTCAGACTTTTCTTTTTTTCTTTATATTAAAAAAATGCAACAGGTGTTTTTGAAGTATATATTGTATTATTCCTGTCAAAAAAAGTGTAAAAAAGGCAGTAGCATGAAATATAATTTATATTACAATGAATTAAACAATCATTTAACTATTTAAATTTTTATGTTGTGTAAGCACATACAAAAATAGACCAATAGAAAGGTCCAAAACTAAAGCATTTTCATCAGTGCACAATAAAGAGCCTTCTCTAAGGTTAGAGATACAACATGTTCTTGACAGTGACAACGTGCGTAAATAAAAGGGTGCTACCAGTGATGCAGGATCAAACAATTTATGGTCAAAGTAGGTCTGACAGCAGAGTAAGTTGCTTTCCACAATCGCTTCATTTATTCAAAACATAATACGACAAATAAATAATTAATCTGACGAACCCAGGGAGAGATACCAGTAGGGGGCTAAACCATTGTAGCCCAAAATGTTTCTTTCAAAGTGTTTTATAATGCGCTCAAGAGAGTCAGCTTCAAAGCCTTTCCCTCCTCCCCACTGCCTGCTCGCCTGACTTCTGCATGTTAGTTATTCTAGCTGGGTTCAAGAAGGAAAGGTGACTGTGGGAGAAGGAAAGAAAAAAACAAAACAAAACAAAAAAAAAGCATAAAGTTCATATTGCTTCATGTTTTATTCATGCTCGGCAGTAACCGGGACAGATAAGTAGTGCTGTCGTTCTTGCATGGAAGTTTGCAGACGGGTTTTATAAATGAGGGCTAGCTTCTCTCCTTGGCTGCGTACTTTGGGCCAGGCACCCCTAGAACATGCTGGCTAGTGCTAAAAATGTTGATGTGTCATTGTCCACAGGCTGAGCTCCACCTCTAAAGGAGGTTAAAACTAGCATATTATCACTCACAAACTTACTGACCACTAAAGCATTATCAGTTAGAGGCTCTAGACCATCTGCTGAGATTTGTGTTCATCGTCCATTTTCATCAATGCTCAGTTTTGGACCACAGGACTGCTCTTGGCTGAGTATTCCTGGACAGCCGACCACTCTCAACCTAGCAGTAACACTGAAATCATACGAGCACTACAGTACCATTGCTATGCTTAGAAATGTTCACCATCTCAGATAAAATCTTGTCAGCAATGGTTATGTGGTGGTCACGTTCTATTGACAGATTGAGTAGAGGTGGCTGAAACTGCAACAAAAAATGGACTGCTACAATCAAGGGGACTATAAAGTACATCTATGAGATTTAAAAAAATGGCCAATGGTGTATGTCCAAGGTTATAATGTAAATTGCAGTATTTAAATCCAAAGAATGACCAGGTAACAAATTCATAAGCCTAGATTAACATTTATAAAGGCTTATTCCAGCCGTCATTAGACTGTTTTTTTTGTTTGTTTGTTTCAATTTCACCTCAAAGAGTGTTATGCTGACTGACAAGCCTTCGTAAATGTTAATGCAGGTTTATATCAGTTGTCGCAAAAGGCTTACCTAGCTGTCATGCAGCCTTACAAGCAGTGCCCTACAGCTAAGCGACACCAAGCCAGTGTGTTGAGAAGAGCTGCTAATTAGTAGAGGTGCGAATTATTGCATAATTCTCAAACAGTGGCAGAGAATTAGTCTGATATTGCATCCGCATCAATTTGAGCTGGATGCTGATTGCTGAGCCCAAATACTCCAAGCACAGAATGCAATTTCATGCCAAAACGGTATCTGCTACAGAACATTGCTTATGAAGAAAGAACAGTGCTTTCAAAACCCCTGCTGTGCTATTCATTTGCTAGACCTCTCTCCTTACCTAACCTTCCCTTTCTCTCTCTCTCTCTCTCTCTCTCTCTCGCTGTAGAGGGTGCCTCCACTCTGCAGACTGCGGCCCTCAATCATGAGGCAACACTGCCCCCTCTCGACATTTTTGTCACCGTGCATTTCTTTGGTAATGAATGCACGGGAGTGAAAAAGAGGTATACCAAAGGAGTGTGAATAAAGCAGCTTGCTGTGAATGATCATATATTAATTATCATATATAATCATGATCTTTTAATGGGAGACACTTTATTGACTCTGGTTGATATTGTTGAATGGAAAAGGTGGAGGGAAACAAAGAATGAGAGATGATTCCAAGCTGACAGTGAAACCCAGGAGATGACTTATTGTCAGGATAAGCTGCAACCCTGTTGCCTATTGTTCGATACACACAAGAGCTACAGTGTGAGGATCTGAGAGACAGTCTGTTCCAGCAGAATCCCTTCCTGCGTCGAGGTGGAGGCATTAAGGGCATGTCTTGTAAAGCCCGCCGAGACAAGAAATTCAACCTGAAAGGGCTTCTCAGAGAGGCAAGGAGACACGTTAAACACACAGGCACTCAACATAAAGCTGACATTAACGCTAATTCGAATACTTTCGAGATGTCACGGAGAGCGGCCTTGGTTCACAGGCAAGGCGTGCCGGCAAGCACGGCCCGTCAGATTTTTCACGCTCGTGTGTGTACAGTGATCGAGGGCAAAAGAGGAAAACTCATTACGAGAAGGGGACCTGGAGGCATGGCTGTAATCAAACCAGCTGGCTGACTGACTGACTGAGGGGGAACCGAAAGTACAGAACACACTCCACGCACGTGCTCCCCAGCATGTTATGACATTTAATTATGCGCTGTGCTGACGTCCTGTCAAAGCACCGTCATTCTTGCCAGGTGGTCATGAAAGTGTTGACTGTAATGTTTTAGTAATACACTAAAGGGACACGGCCTTCATATCAGCCACAACATTAACACCACTGACAGGTGACGTGAAGAACACTGATTATCTCATTACAGTAGAACCTGTCGAGGGGTGTGATATATTAGGCAGGGAGTGAACGGTCAATTCTTGAAGTTGATGCTGGAAGTTGGCAATATGGGCGAGTGGAAAGATCTAAGGACCAAACTGTGATGGCTGTGAGACTGGGTCAGAGCTTCTCCAAACTGGCAGGTTCTGTGGTCAGTATACCACAAGTGGTCAAATGAAGGATGACCCAGCAACAGGTCATGGATGTTCAAGGTTCACTGACGCAGCAAAAAATGCTAAAAAAGTGCATGCTGCTCAGAGAGAAAGGGGGTTAAAAAAAAAAGCGTAGAGCCCCCTGAAGCGCATGCAGCTGCAAATCTGCTGACTGGTCAGAGTGCCCTTGCTGACTCCTGTTCACCATTAAAAGCTCACCAACACCACCACCAAAAAGCTGGAACTTGGAGTGATGCAAGAAGGTAATAATAATAATAATAATAAATTTTATTTATATAGCACTTTCCATTTCACAAGAAAATCTCAAAGTGCTTACAGACAGAAAATAAAATAAAATAATAGGACGTCCACAGCAAGAACCCCGTGCGTGACTGCCGAAGTATTGGGGACCATAAGCACAGTAAGTTTAAGCTGCTCTCCGTGGGTACGGCGGGCCAGATGAATATCTCCAGGCATCATGGCAACTCTCCCGGCGTGGATAGCGCACAGGCTGGCGCCCTCGAACAGACCCACCAAGTAAGCCTCGCCGAACAGACCCACCAAGCAAGCCTCGCCGAACAGACCCACCAAGCAAGCCTCGCCGAACAGACCCACC
>JBBIGA010000083.1:7249604-7262393 GCA_037576975.1 Alestes dentex
AGTTAGGGAATGGAAGTCGCTTTGGATAAAAGCGACTGCTAAATGCCATAAAAGTAACAATGTGGTCATACCTTATGCTATGTGGTACGTAGATTAATTGTATCTTAATTTGGTACATTCAAAAACAGAAAGTGTACACATTAGACCCTATTTTCTATAGGATAATATCTGAGCTGCAGCCTATTTGGTCAGATGCTGATCAAGAGTGTGACAGCAGTCCGACATCACATTCCCAACCTGCTGTTGCCTAAGCAAGGTTTTCAGTAGGAGCAACTAAAAAAGTGAGTTTGCAAAAGGTAAACAAAACACAATTTAGCAAACAAGATGGGCATCTATATGCATCATAGACTGACTGAACTAAACCACATTTAACTTTATCTGCTAAAAACTGACCAAGCAGAACTGGATTTAATATTGCAAGAGCACTGTAATGCAAAAGGCTCCTATTACTCTTGAAGCACTTTTGATGTGATGTTCAGAATGTCTTTGCCTTGTGTTTTCCCTTTGTTTTGCCAAACTGTTGTGTAAAAACAACAGAAGACTTAAGATCATCCTCTGATAGTGCATTCCCGTCCCATGTCCTATTGCTTAAATTATTCCTTAAAACCTGCCAGTTTCAGTGGCTGGAAAATTACATCTGGCTTACACTTTATTCAAAGTCTGATCACAAAGACAAGTGTTGTTGTTTTTTTTCTTTTTCTCACACTAAAAAGGCAACAAAAAGTAAGGCAGCTATCGCATTCCTTCCCACCTTTACTCCTATCACTCTTAAAAATGTTCAACCTTCACCGATTGCTCATATCACCATAATAGTACTGGAAAGAGACGGCTGAAGTGCCTGGGGTATGTAGCAAATTCACTGTATTGTCTCACAGTGCCTGCATCTCACTGTTTTATTCAAACCCTGGGTCATTATGTGGAGGATTATGTGAAGTGCAGCCAACATAATACTGTATTATTCTCCAGCAAAATTTAGCAATCAAAGCATGCCGCTACACTGCGCTCGACAAACCTTAAATCAGAATGGCAAAGCGCCCCTCTCTAATCACTGCCATGTTCTTTTTGTTCTGAAGCGCCGTTCGAGGTTTCGGGCCTCCAGGGAGGCTGCTAAATAAATAATAATAAATATATATTCAGTGCAGGCTTCAAAGGTGTTGTCGTTGATGTTTATTATTCCTGGTCTCTCTAGCCAGCTGGGGGTGGCGGGACAGAGAGTTGGGGGGCTATCTGGAGCTTGTTGGAAACTAGGACCCATTCAATTAAATGAAACAAAGCCAAATAAATAGATGAATTAAAGAGATGTTGCATGATGAGCTGTAATTGTTGCATAGGGTTCATATTTCCTGAGGGAAAGAAAATGCCAAAGCTTATTCTATGATTCAGCCTGGATGGTGTGTGTGATTGTATGATGTGAAACTAAATATTACCTAGTTCCCTGCAAAGAGACCTACTGAGAGTACATGAAAGATGTAATTATTTCCCACTTAAGCTTGTAGTGGGTCTGGCCAGAAGTGGGTGTGTGCTTTGCCTGATTATAACTCAACTACAGTGTTTCCCCTACTATTAAATAGGCTGTGTGACCTGGCTGATCAAACTAACATGCCGCCTGGCTCGGGTGAAGTCCTGACATTAAGGTGTAGCTTGTCTGCTTTCTAGCATTTTGTTTTAATGTGATGTGCTCTCATAATTTGGCCAAAATAAAAGAGTCAGTAAATTCAGATTCCAAGCAGGGTGCAGATCCAACCATATCATAACTGTGTGAGCAGTGTGTGGTATGGATGATCATAATTTGCAGCTAGTCACGCCAGGCTTTAATCCAATAAGTTTTAACTTTATGTAGTTGTGTTATTTTCTGCAGACAAAATTATTAGGATTAGATCTGTATTAGTGTAAACATGTGAAATGTCCTTTAGTTTTAGCTAGTTTGGTTCTGCCCAACATCGCCTCGTGGAAACATCTGACGTAAAACAAAAAGTTTGTTTTAGCATCTACACTGAAACAAGGAAAATCCTCACTCTGGAAGGTGTTTTCCAAGAGTGACTGACATAAAATGCTGCTTGAATGTAAACAGAAGGCCAAAATTCAAATAAATAATAACATTTTAAGGTCTTAAGGGCACATACCAAATACTGACCAAGTCACATTGCTGTACAAAGCCCTACGTGAAACTGAAAAAAATGTATTTCCTATTCTAGAATAAAAGGTCCATCATTGTCCATCCAAACAAGCTTTTATTAATGTACAAATGCACATTTAAATGAAA
The DNA here is from genome assembly GCA_037576975.1 of Alestes dentex. Taxonomy (NCBI): domain Eukaryota; kingdom Metazoa; phylum Chordata; class Actinopteri; order Characiformes; family Alestidae; genus Alestes; species Alestes dentex. The sequence continues at coordinate 7,251,868 of JBBIGA010000083.1, forward strand.
TAAATGTAGTGTGTCGCTGCTTTAAGTGTGCTTTGCTGGTTTATGCTGGGATGAGAAAAGATAACCGTACAGTTGGTGCAGCACATCCATCCCTGCCATCAAAGGCGTGAATCAGTCCGGAAGCCGAGGCTGCCGGAGTTGGTTCTTCAGAGTGTTTGACACATGAAAGCAAGCTGGCAGCTCAGTTTGGGCGGCTGCTGTTGGGCCATGGCCTGTCTGATGGAACAGTACTTTGAAGGTGACCTCGAGGGCCTTAGCAGTTTCTTCCTGCAGTAGGAACTCATGGTGCTGAGTTAGGGGTTAACTGGAGGAGCTTTGCTCTCCAGGTGATTCACATCACTATAACTACAGAAGAAAATGGGGGAAAAGAAAAGGGAGGAATGCATTGCCAGTTTGTTGTATAGTGCTGTGTTGGCTAGCCTGCTAGGATAAGAACAGGTGAAGGTGAGCAAATGTAAAATTACAGCAGCCAGATTGAGGAACCTGGTCTCACGAGTTTTCGTGCTAGGACGATTCTTTTTTTTGTGCTAGGACACGGCTTCACTACCCTATGTATTTTAATGCACACTGCGTTATATCGCCAGTATCAGCGGTAACTGGTGACTGAGGGACAGTGGGAGAGAAATAAGAGAAATAGGAGTTGATTCCTTATCGTTTTTGGTTGCAAAGCGGTTGAAACAGGATGAAAGGCCGTGAGACGGGGAAAGTCCCTAACCTTAACCCTAAACCAAACCCTAACACTAACCCTAACCCTAACCTTAACAGTCACCAGTTAGCGCTGATACTGGTGGTGTTCCGCACTGCGCATTAAAATACATAGGGTAGTGAAGCGTTGTCCTAGCACGAAAAAAAGGCCTAAAGCGTGATTGCAGCACGTGTTTGAATAGATTTTATGTTGTGATGGGTGCACGAAAAGTCATGAGATCGGGTTGGATTGAAACACATTCAGAGTAGTATAATATTATTCAGTTTTTCTAACATATAATACCCAGTGAGGCTTAATATTAACAAGACCATTTTAAATGCTTTTTAATAGCTATGGGCTGTTTTTATAGATCTGTGGATATTACAGCTGTAGGTGTGAGCAGATCATGGTTATTACTTTAAGTCCTGCACTTCTGTGCTGATAGAGCTTGGACCAGCCAGACTCAGAGGGCATACTTTAAAGTTGTCTCTTTCCATCTCGCCCTGTCTATCTTTTTCTCTCTTGCTCTCTCTCTCTCTCTCTCTCTCTTTCTCTCTCTCTCTCTCTCTTTCTCTGTTTCCCTCTCTCTCCCCTTCTCCCTATCTCTCTCGCTCTCGCTTAATTCTCTCACTCTTTCTCTCTCTCTGCCAGTCTCTGTCCCTCAGTATCTATCATTCTTCCAGTCTCTTTCTCTCTCCCCTCTCTTTTAAAGCAGATGCCGTACATGCTCTTAGATCTGACAATACCGCAGACCTCTTTAGCTAAATTAAATCCTCATGATGGTCGTCTCTGTGCTAATGCTGTGTAAGTGTTTGGATAAGATTGGGTTTTGTGCCTTTGAACACAAATGGGATTGTCAAAGTAAAGCCCCAAACAAAAAGGTAGCTAAGAGGCATGAAATTCAATTCAGCGCTCCTCTCGCTAACGTGTGTGAGGTACTGTTCTACCACCATCACAGAGCAGGTGATTAAGACACCGATTCTACGTTGATTTTGATCGCATAAGTGTGTGAATGGGCATTTGCTTATTTTTTTTTGTGCTTTGAGTTCTATTACAATTTTTTTTATATGCATTTACTTTTCCATGTCAAATTCACGGAACAGCTGCACAGCATTGGAACCGAAGTAATTTTCAGCTGCAAAAAACAATCTACTAATGCTTGTTTACCTTCATTTACAAATCATTTATATATAGCCACACCTTAAATGCATGCAGGTGTGAAACAATAACAGAGAAGTAGCGCCATTGATTCCACTGCATGAGAATAGCTGTGGAATTCTTTTTCGCACAGAAAAACAGAATAGAGGTCTGTGCATAAGTTAAGGACTTCCATCACTGTTAGATCTTCTCAATCTATGGAATTCCAATTTCTGTTAAATGCACTCGAGCTATGGGATTCCAATCTCAATCAAATGAGCTTGAGCCACAGGATTAAAATCCCTGTTAAACGCATTCAAGCAATGGAATTCTGATTGGCATTAAATGTACTTGGGATTCCGATATATGAACTGTTAAATGTGCTTGTGCAATGGAATTCTCTCAAATGTGCTGAAGCTATGGAATTCAGTTCACTGGTAGTTTTGCTCAAGACACAGGATTTTGATCATTACTAAATGAGTTTGACACATCAAATTCTGATCACTATTAAATGTGTTTGAACTATGACATTCTGATCACTGTTAAATGTGTTCAAGGAATGGAATTCCAACTGCTGTTAAATGTATTAGCACTATGGAAGTCTTATCACTGTTAGATGTGCTTGTGCTGTGGGATTTTAGTCATTGTTGAATGTGCTGGAACCACGGGATCGTAACGTTTGGTCAGCGGTTGCCAGAGGCCGCCACTGAATAGTATATGTTGAACTTTTATTTTAAAATTCACTCAGGGTTTATTGTGTCTTAGGTCATGTTTTGGTGTGATTATATGTTTTCATTGGTTCAGTTCTGTGTGGGTTTTGTATTTAAGTTACCCTTGTGCCCTGTCCTTAAGTTTGTATGTTTACCAGAGAAAGAAGGACTGGCCCTCATGCCTGTTTTGTTTTTTTGTGCTTGGATTAAATAAAAGCTTATCAAGAGACCATGGAAATCTGCGCCTGCGCCTGCGCCTACTTTATGGACTGGTAGACGCCAAATGTGACAGATGGACTGACCAAACTAAAAGGCACAGCAGATTTTGCCACGGGACCATGGACCCATGACTGGCTCGCAGAGTGGGACGTGCTGGCCCTGGCAGTGGGAGAAACTGACTAGAGTTTGTCGGTACACCCCCCAGGAGCTACTGGGGTATATGAGCTCGGAGGATGTGGGGGTGGTGTACGCCTGATACACCAACAATCCTGGCTCCGGAGGCTCTCGTGGACCTCTTCGTCTCTGACCCAGCTAGAGGGCAGTGGAAGCGAAGGGGATCGCAAAAGCCCTGACTGCCAATCGGCTGCTCCCGGTACTCCTGAGCCTATTCCCACACGCTTGGGCCTGACTCGTCCTGGGAGGTGAGTTTCGTGCCGGTCTGGCGGGTCTCCTCTGGCTCCAGCCGCCAACTCCGGCTCCTCAGCAGCTCCAACCGCCGACTCTGGCTCCTGTTCCCGTGCCCAAAGCTGCGGCCCCAGACACTGTTCCTGGGGTGGTGGCCCCAGCCCCTGTTCCTGTCCCCAACGCCGAGGCCCTGGCTCCTCCTCCTGTTCCTGTCCCCAACGCCGAGGCCCCGGGGTACTGTAAGTCCGGTCAGCGACCCCCAGGGGCTGCCATTGAATTGAATTATATTTTGAAACTCACTCAGGGTTTATAGTGTCTTAGGTCATGTTTTGGTTCCAGCTGTAGTGAATTTAAGTTAAGTGATTATATGTTTTCATTGGTTCATTTCTGTGTGGATTTTGTGTTTAAGTTATCCTTGTATCCTTGTTTTAGTTGTCAGTCCACCATCATCCTACCCAAGGTGCATACCTGTCTTTAAGTTAGTATGTTTACCAGAGAAAAAAATATTGGCCCTCGTGCCTGTTTTGGTTTTTGTTTGTGCTTGGGTTTAATAAAAGCTTATCAAGATACCATGGAAATCTGTGTCTGCGCCTCCTGGTACACACCATGTGACAGGGATTCCAATCACTGTTAAATGTGTCCGAACCACAGGATTCCGATCACTGTTAAATGTGCTCAAGCTAATGAATTTTGATAGCTCTTAAAGATGCTCAAACTGTGGAATTCTGACTGCTGTTAAATGTTTCAAGCTATGGAATTCCAATTATTGTAAATTGTGCTCAAACCACAGGATTCCAAAAGCTGTTTATGCTACAAATCTTGCATTTGAATGTAAACTGAGCCATGAAAAGGGTGAGCAGTTACAACCCTCGACAATGTTGATACTGACAATTCCAGCATTATTCAGGTCATTAAAAAATTATGATCAGTTTTGGGGTTGAATGGTTGACCACACCCCACCTCCCACACTCTCCCCCAAGACCCCCTCAAAACACACACATACTCTCAGACTCAACATGGTATTTCCAGTCAGACTTATAGCCATATCCTATTATCGGCTCAGTGCACACACTCTCTCAGTCACCCTTTATCTTCCACTCTCTCAGTCTCTGCCTTGCTCACACTTACACACGTACACACACACACACACACACACACACACACACACACACACACACACATACACACTTCCTTTTTCTACTGTACCTTGTGCCTCATCAGTATGCATGGCAGCCACTCCCTCTTTGCCTCTCTCTGAGTGTGTCAGGGAGCCGCTATTTTGTCTGGCACAGGCTTAGCTTTGATCCCTCTGCAATTATCCTGCGCCGCGTTATTGCAGCGCGTGTAATACAGGGGCTGCGAGAGGCCTCAGCCCTTCGGAGTGGCCAGGACCAGTGTCGAGGCCGGACGCGCTAATGCGGTCCTCCAGATTTGCAACCGTTCTTAACATTGCAGGGGAGGTTAACAGCACAGGTGGGCATGTGTGTGTTTATGCAGTCCTGAAATTCATCCATATTTATTGCTCCTGTCCTTCACCAAGACCTTTTTGTCTCCCGGGCTGCTAAGATGCCGCCACCGAGGGACACTCACGCACAGCTCAGCACTCACAATTTCATTTAACGCTTAGTGGAATATGCTATATTGCTTTGTGAGTGTATGTGTGTATGTGTGTGTGTGCGCACTTTTTTGATATTCGTCATTGATTCAAGAAGTCTATTAAAATGAAGTGAGCGAAGCTGAAAGAACCGGGAACAATTACGCCAGAGATAAGCACCACGGAATTGTTAAGGTGTACTAAATTTTTTAAAAAGTAGATGGTACTTTTTAAGGGTAGATTACACTTGGAACGCGATCACTCAGTCGTCAGCCTGATGCTGAACAAATACAAAAAAGATATATTTTTTTAAGATGAAGGCAATATTGATTAAAAGCTCAAACATTCCACTCCTCATACAGAATGACATGTACAAGGAAAACGTATGTTAAAAAAACAAATTATATTCAGTAGCAGATTATGCACTGAAACGATCAGTCAGCCCCGACCTAATGTACTTCAGAAATGAATGCAGCTAAACAATAAAAAAACCTATGTTGACCTTTGTACTCTAAAAGAAAATGTAAAATAAATAAATAAATAAGCGATAACTGGATTATGCACATCATCATCCTGATCCAGTTCTGAACTTAATAAAAAAAAGAATGAAAAATAGTAATTAAAAAAAGAAGGAAATCCTATTGAAAAGCATGCAAAGCACTGAATGCACAGTCAAACCTAATATTTATGGAATCTGTGAACCTTACTGATGACCTGATGAACTTTTTGCAAAAAAAGTGAAAAAAGAAAGCAAATCCCAGAAGTCCCAGAGGCATGCTGGGTAATATTATCTGCTCTTCTGTATGGATTGCCGGCATGCTCGTCGCCTGGCGGAGTAACAGAGGGGAACATGAGAGTGCAATTAAACTGCGATTTCCTGCTTTTTCCTCGCAGCGCTGCCAATTGGCTGCGACCGGTGGCGGCTCTGGCTCTGAGGACTGAGCTCACGTCACTGTGGATTATTGTCCTTGAGCCGTGAACATCTGTGTTTTTGATGGTTTGGATGATAGCGTTCGCCTCTCCCTGCGTACACGCGCCGCAGGGAGCGCTTGGTGGGGTTTGTTTTGGACTTTGAGCCATGGCTCCTGTGATTTATTTATTTTTTTTGGTACCAGCTTTGTGTGCATGGGACTGGTGACGAATGCAAGAGAGAGCAGTGGAGCATTTGAGATGCAAATGAGAAACGAGCTGAAGCCTGAACGCATGGCAGATGTACAACAGAGTGTGTTTTTAAGGACTGATGAACACACACTCACACATCCAGGGTTCCTTTACACAGGTGTGAAGGTGTGCCTGTTATAAACCTATGTGTATAAATATGTACGTATAGGAGCTCACACATATGCATACATATTTACACACATATATATAGTATGGAAAAAGTATTGGGACACCTGACCATTAAACCAACAGGGACTGTAATGACATTGCATTCAGATGAACAGACTTTAATATGGAGTTGGCCTGCCTTTTGTAGCTGTAACAGCTCTTCCAGATTTTGAAGTGTTTCTGTGGGAATTTGTTCCCATTCATTCTGGAGAGCATTTATGAGGTCAGACACTGATGTAGGATGAGAAGGCCTGGTTCGCAGTCTCCATTCCAAAGACATTTGATGGGGTTGAGGTCAGGCTTCTGTGCAGGCTAGTCAAGTTCTTCCACATCAAACTCATTGGTTTGTGCACTGGGGCACAGTCATGCTGGAATTGAAAAGGGCCTTCCCCAAACTGTGTCCATAAAGTTGGAAATATTGGCAGGTATATCAGAGAAACAATGAAGATCTGGGATCAGTTCATACAGTTCCCAAAGTAATAGACCACATGGATGGACCAGGCATGGTCTAACGTTCTTTAAAACCTTGCCCATAGGGTTAGAAGACTCAGAAGAGAACCATTTGTAGACCAGTGTACTTGCTCCGAGGCACTTATTACCCTATTGTATGCACCTATCATGACCATTACCAAAAGTCAAAAGATCGTTTTACCAATTGCTTGATTTCTTCTTTGGTTTCTGTCTTCTACTTGCACATTCAGTTGCTTATCATGGACCAGCCCACCTACGTAACTCATCCGAAAATGGCCGTAGGCAAGGAGGAACTAGTGGAACAAAGCAATGTCAAACCATGAGAGATTTACAACAGCCAAAACAAAATATTGAGCTGTTTTAAAAGGAGCCAGGATAAATACCACAGCTTTATTCGAAACATTGACAGTAGAGCCAAAAACAACATGTCTCTCCTGTGGTTCAGCTTCAACCTTAAACCTCAAACCCATAAACATTAAATTTCAATATTGTTGGAGCTTTTCTCTCAGTTCTTATAAAAAACTGCTGCAAGATTAAATCTCAGGAGAATTTACTTTTCATTTGTATAAAGTGATGTGATTGAAAAGCTAGAATTACAATATTTTAATGTGTTCCTTAGACTGGAGTTGTACTTTCAGAAGCAAAATGATTTTTTTTAACACTTTTGTACTGTGATACATCTTGACACAACAGTTGAAGGTATTTTACAAAGTATCAGTATCAGCAATATCATTTTTCATGCTTGTTCATAAGTATCAAAGTAACAAGATGCAACAAGATTGTTTCTCTACCCATCACTAGGCTGCCAATTAAATCCAATTTTTAATGGAAAGGCACGTACTATATGACAAGTTCTTTTATCCAGAATGACAACAGTCTAATCATGTTGCAGAGGCAGCTATGTAGGAGTCCCAGGGAGGTTCATTGGTACAACGTGTTCCTGCCTGGGTAGAGGGCAGGGGTGTTATCCATTATGCTAACCAAACTTCCGTCCATTATGCTAGCCAAACTACATAGTAATGTTTCCATTGCCATTTCTACTCGACACACACCATATACTTAATGTAATATAATAATTTGCCCTGCCAGGACATCTAATGGAAAGAACACCCAAATGATTTATTTAATACATGTTGAGACTTAGTGTGGAAATGACAATGGTAGCATTACCATTTATTGTTATGCCTTCAGGTTACAGCTGGAATGGTGTAGCATGTAACACTCCTGCCTTCCAAACTGATTTCGACTCCCTGTTCAGGGAAGAGTCCTTGGACAAGACTTCTACATTATCTTCCATCAATAAGATGATTAGACTGGAAATCTTTTGGATAAGAGTGTCTACCAAATGAGGTAATTTTGGAAGAACCAACAGTCATTATTGAAATAAATAAACCTCATTGATTACAAAAGCATCTGCTGAGAAAATGTTGCCTTGATATTTTGAGCTCTTACAGTTTCTTTTTAATGGTTGTAGAGTATCTCCGGGCCTGGAGGGCTGGCGTCCAACATAGTTTTGGTAATTTGGTAATTTTGGTACCAGTTTTAAACCTGGTAATGAACAGGTGAGTTGAACCAGGTGTGTTTGAACAGGGAAATTACCAAACTGTGCTGGACATCAGCCCTGCATGACTGAAGTTGGGGACATCTCAAGTAAAACTTATCATTACTTGCAATTAACTGACACTTAAATACAAGTTAACTATCTTCTACACTATCTTCTATGCTGTTTTCAGTATCTATATTATCTTATACTCATCTGTATAATCTTTTGCATATTCAGTTTTAATAACACCTTATTATAAGCCTTTCTCAAAAGGAGCCCAAATGCGGTGGATGTGCAATAATTCAGTGAGCAGGTGTCAATATACTATTTCCACATGATCAGCCTTACTAATGGTACTGCCCCTTATGTAAATCCATTCCAAATGGACCAGCAGCTTTCACAGTGCACTGAAAAGTGATTTGGGTCTAATGATGTCCTAATTCTGCTGTCCACGAGGTCGCAGGGATGACATCTGAAGAGTGCTTTGATTTATGCACAAGCTGGGCAAACAGGTTCATGCATATTGCTCCATATTTAAGGTTAAAAGTCTTGATAAGCAGTCACATTTCTTGACATTAAATCAAATGGAAAAAAGGCAGAAGTGCAGCCTTGAACCCGTCGAGAATACAACTCATTATGTAACTCGTTTGCATAATTACATAAGTATGCAAACACTGTTGAAATGCATAGTATGACGCAAAACCACTAACTCTCAGCTTTAAAGGGTTAATGTTGGGTAGTTTGATGCTGGGGTTAAACTCACAAAAGCTGCAAACTATGCTTTTTATAAGTAAGTTACAATACGCTTGCAATTCACCCACGACACCATCCTTCTGCACCAGTTAGATTCTGACAACAGGAACCTAGCAGGAACTCACATCTCTACGGATTCCCCAGCGTTCTGTGTAAAAGATTAAAGAGGGAATTTCTCTTAAAATCCTCCTTGCCATCCGGCATCTTACAGACAGTACGTTGAGGAAGATGTCAGTGAGGGGAAATGCAGCAAATCTGCACAGGCCTTTTCAGGTTCCTTTTCAATGCTTCAGTCCTTGGTAATGCAAGAACGCAGATTGAGAAGCTCCTCTGAGTGTTCATTTTGTTTTGCTACTGTTAGTCATAAATCTTTAGGCCAGAGATTAAATTTGGCAAAAATATCAATATCAGATGTGAATCTGGCAGTTTCAAGCTAAAACAGATGACTTTATTATCAGATTAGTATGCATAATAATTCAGTGGCTTATCTCTAACCTGACTAAAATCTACTTTAGCCTGATTTCTGTTCTTTTATGAAGCAGATTATATTCTAATTTGGCTCTGACTGTTCAGTTTGTTCTGTTAATTCATTTGGTCAGTAGTACAAGCCCTTTCTCTTCCAGCCAATCGATCGTGTGAATCCACCAAAGGTTTAAAATCAGTCGGCATCCTAATGGCTTTAAAGAAACAGGATCAAGACCCTTTAAAAGACAAAATATTTTTAGGCTATTGATTCCTGCGACAGCTATGATATGTCTAAAGGAAGGTAAAGGGAGACGGGGGCTCTGTTTTTCCAGCGCCCTTCATCGATAGTGTGTGGACAAGAATTGTTAACGGAATGACAAACAGAGTTATGGGGGAAGTGGATTTGAAATGGAGCTCTAATGAATGAACAATCCTGTGGAGTCCTTGAGCCGGAAGCCGCACAGGATCTAGACCACATTTGGTTCAGTGGTTTTTGCTTATCCCAGCCTACAATTAGTGAATTGGTATTGCATTTGTTTCTATAAGAAAACAATTCCCAGCACTTTCTGAATGGAGATTGAAGTCTACATCCCTGGGAAGCCAGGATTCAGCTCTAAGGCATTCATGTTAACATGAAGGGCTTCTTAATCCGATAAATAACCAGAAACCACTATCAGGTCCAGACTTTTGTTATGCAATTTTATATTGCAAGGCAAACAATTTAGGTCAAGCAAAAAAAATGGTTTTGGAATTAATAGCAACTATAGTATGGCTTCTCATTTTTCCAAAATGTATTTATGCCAGTGTGTTTGACCAGTTAAAATGAAGGCTGAGGTCTGTCCACATGAACACTAGTCACATTCTATCCTATATCACTAAATCGCTCATAGAATGTAAGTAGAACATGCAAATTGTACTGTTCACACAAAAGAAGCATGCTATTCTAGACCTCATTGGGTATTGCAGTTCTGATTGTTCTCAGAATCAGCTTTTCTTCACGTTTAGAATCTAAAACACCAGTACTCATGACTTTTCACACGTCAGTTCCTACATATATACCGAAAGGCTTAACAATCCATTCACAATGGGATTTAGTGTAGACTATATGTGTTAAAAACTGTACAGAGACCATTCTGTCATACTTGTCTGTGAAGGTTCATTCTTTTCATTCATCCAGGGAGTCAAATCAATGTAGAAAGGAGTTCATAAGTCATC
>JBBIGA010000083.1:7276543-7294183 GCA_037576975.1 Alestes dentex
TGTGTGTGTGTGTGTGTGTGTGTGTGTGTGTGTGTGTGTGTGAGTGTGTGCGTGTAGTATGCTGTTTATTTTATTACCTATGGTGGAAGTACCGTGTGTGTGTGTGTGTGTGTGTGTGTGTGTGTGCATGCATGTACTTAGCATTTTTTTGTTAGCAACTGCGATGGGAAAACATGATGAACACTTATCTGTCCATAATGTAGATATTTATTTATTTTTTTGTTTGTTTGGTTTGTTTATTTGAATTTTTGTTAAGGAGAGGTTAAGGTTATGATCTGGTACTGAACATTTTTGTTATTTATGCAAACTAAAGCGTGTTTAGTAAGCTGTAATGGACTTGCTTATGTGTTTTTTGGAACTGTACAACTATGTACACTGCCAATTTTTCTGTTTTTTTGTACTGAAATTCAAGCGGTCCAATGTCTCATTGTTCATTCTGCAGAAAGTTCTTCCCAACTATGTTGCAGAAGTTCCCATAAGTGTGCGGCACTTATAGGTTGCTTTGCTTTCACTCCAGTTTCATCCTAAAGCAGCTCGGTGTTTAAGTCTGGATACTTCTGGCCACTCATGCTTGTACCATTTCATGCTATTCATTGGACTTGAACTGTTTGAATTTCAATAAAAAAGCTTGAAAAACTGGGGTGTTCTAGAACTTTTGACCGGTAGTGTATGACCATTGACAGAAGTGTATTAGCATACTTTAAAGCTGTGCCTGTAAATGCTGATGTTTATAGATAATGGTGAGTTGTAGAGTGTCAGAAACTGCATAAGCAATTCTGTATGCTAAGCTAGTGACTATAATCTTCTGTTGTTTGTTAGCTACGTTCGCTTTGTTTGTGTAAACTGAAACTGAAAAAAAGACACTTTAGACACCAAACTTGTAAGTACTCTTGTTTGTCCATGTTCACTGATAACGGTGAGTCATACAGTTTCCAAAACCACGCAAGTCTATATGCTAAGCTTGTGGCTATAATCTTCCATTATTTGTCAGCCACATTAAGCTTTGTATGTGCAAACGCTGAAAAAGGGAAATTTGTCAGCTGTTTGCCCATGTTTATTGATAAAAGTGTGTCGTCCAGTGTCCAAAACCACCTAAGCAAGTCTGTTTGCTGTTGGCTATAATCTTCCATTATTTGTTGGTCACATTAGCAAAATGCTCATGCAAAATCTCAAAAACAAAACTTTAGAAACTTGCATGTATTGTTGTTTGTCTCTGTTTAGCGAGTCCTACAGTGTCCGAAACCACATAAGCAAGTCTGTTTAACTAGTGACCATAATCTTCCATTATTTGTTGGTTACATTAGCTTTTGCAAAAAATTGTTTTGCAAAAACTGAAAAAGTAAACTAAAGTCACCAAGCTGGTCCTCGTATATACACTGTATGGACAAAAGTGTTGGGACACCTGACCATTATACCAATAGGGACTTTGATGACATAGCATTCAAATACAGAGACTCTAATATGGAGTTGGTCCCCCTTTGCAGCTATAACAGCTTCCATTCTTCTTGGAAGGCTTTCCACAAGATTTAGGAGTTTCTGTGGGAATTTGTGCCCCATTCGTTCTGTAGAGCATTTATGAGGTCAGACACTGATGTTGGAGGAGAAGGCCTGGCTCGTAATCTTCATTCCAGTTCATCCCAAAGGTGCTGGATGGTGTTGAGGTCAGGGATCTGTGCGGACCAGTCAAGTTCTTCCACACCCAATTTTTCCAACCATGTTTTTATCGAGTGTGCTTTGTGCACTGGGGCACAGTCCTGCTGGAATAGAGAAGGTTCTTCCCCAAACTGTGTCCACAAAGTTGGAGGCATGCCATTGTCCAGAATGTCTTGGTATGCAGAAGCATAAAGATTGCCCTTCACTGGATGTAAGGAGCCACCATTTCTTTTTTCAGTAAAAAGAGATGTGTCCCAATACTTTTGTATAGTGTGGGGTAAGGGGTTATATGTGATGTATCGACCTAATGTTTGGCCAAATTACCATTTCAAGCTTAAAGCCTGGCATGGTAACATTTAACTTCAGTCATACCCAGTGCCTTGGATATGCTGCTACCTGGAGGGTTATAGATCTGAACAGCAGGGTTCTGTTCCTGCAGGGTCTTCCTGACCCACATCTGTCCTCGCCAACCAGTTGCAGGTGCAAAAAGAGTGAGACTGAGCCAAGCATGAGCTTCACTTCCAAAGGCTCTTCAGTCCTGGTCAATAGCCTTGCATTTACAATTCACAGCCAGGGCTTTATTTGCGTAAAGTCAACGTTCAATGTGAACTTGCTCTGAACTTTTGAAACTGTGGGATCCCCTGGGCCCAATGGTCAATATTTGATGAAGACTGAGGCTTCGTAGTAGGAAGTAATAATGAGCACAGCCCTTAAAACTTTACCCCTAAATTTATCATGACCAGCTTCATGATCAAGTCCACAGAAGTGCAACACAGAAATTTTTATGCTATACACAGTATTACTATTTATGGGCCTAAACTCTATGGTTATTTAATTATTAATGGTGTAAGAAACTTGAATGATTAAGGATCTACTATGCATTCACCAATAACTACATTTAATTATTCAGTATCTACTCTGAATTATTCATTAGCTACTCAATATTTAATATGAATATTTCAGCAATTACTGTGTTTTTCAGTTACTACGTGTAATCATTCATTATATATTTTGAATTACTTTAAATTGATCAGGAATTAATATGTATTATTCAGTAACTACTATGAATTATTCATTATTTTTTTTATGAATCATTCAACATTTTTATGAAGTACTCAACTACTATGGGCCATTTAACATTTACTGTGTATTAATCAGTAACTACTATGAATCAATAATTAACTAAAGAATGATTATTAATGATTATTAATTACATTATTATTATTAGTAGTAGTAGCAGTATTATTAATACAGCAATAATGACCACATACTGACAATTACTGACAACTAAAAACCAATCATGTTTATTACATTTTCTATGAAAAGTACCATTTGCATAGAAAAGAGACAAAAAAAAACAAAACAAAAAAAACAATCATCAATTAATGCTCACCATTTGTTAATACATAAAGCTTATAAGGAACTCAGAAATCACTGATACAATAAACGATCACCATTTATAATGAAGAGGAACATTTTTCACAGGGATTTTGAGTTATCCCAACCTCTGAAAGTTTAATGAAAGTAACACGCATAATGTCAGTAATTATTCAGAGTCGACGCATCCACCAGCGAACAGGAAAGCAAGAGATGCTAATTAGCGAGTGCTGTGGAGGGCGCGCTGGGATTTCAGTGAATTTATTATGTCTGACAGCAGCGAACAAGAAATGATGCACCAAAAAGCTTAGGTGGAGCAGTGTAGAGTGAGCAACATGGGTTTCTTCGGAAAAAAAGAAAGACATGTGAGAGAGACGTTTCCCACAAATACACACAGCATAAAAGTGTTTGTGTGTCTGAAAGTGTTCTTTACTGACACACATTACACTCTACATTGTATTCAGAGGTGGAGGAAGTACTGAAGCTTAGTACTTAAGTAAAAGTACAAATATCCTGCAAAATATGTACTCAAGTAAAAGTCGAAGTGCTACATCAACAATCTTACTTAAGTGAAAGTACTAAGTACTTACTTTGAAATGTACTTAAAGTAAAACTACTCACACAATGGTTTGTCTCAACGTCTGGGGTATGCCATTTTGTAAAATAACAGTAGATATACTGACTTACGCCTCTACCAATGTCATTGCGCGTAATAATTACAAGCAATTATACAGTATATGTGTATTGGAAAGTTTGATCTGCTTATTGTGCATGCACTCTGCTATACTGTGGATGACAAGTTATGTGGATGACAAGTTATCTACTAGGTATTACCCACTTATATACCATTAAGATAAACCAATCAGGACATGATATATCTTTAAATCATTTATGTACTTGCAAAACTATTCAACACATCTGTTAAGAGCAGTAAAAGGGAAACACAGCAGTAACCAAACACTAGTGGTGGGGTGGCGCTCTCAAGAATATGGCAGTATCAGTGGCACTTGGTAACATGTCATAGCATACCCAAAAGCATAGCATACCATAGCATAGCTTACCTCTATATGTTTCTTCAAATTTGAAGGGGACTTTTTAAACGCCAATAATTCTTTGGGTTGAGGCAAGCATGGGATACACTGAAAAAGCAAGAACTCATTCTTTGCTCCTTTGAACTCAAATAATTTTCTTAAGTACGGCCAAGGATTTCTTTCTGATTCAGAGCTGCAGGGCTCGTGCTCACGTCGATGTTGGCTCTGGGTCCATGTTGAATGTCTCGTCTTCTTGAAATCAAGCCACTCTACCAGCTCGTGCTGCTAATTGACGCGCGCTCTGCCATCATTGGAGCTAATAAAGCCACCTGATTGGTAGGAAATCACAAACAATGGCAGAACGCAATAGGCTAACTATTTTTTCATGCAAGATTTTGAGGAAATTGTGCTCATAAAATGTAACAACTAACGGCATAAATTGAAGAAATGTAGTGGAGTAGAAAGTACAGATAATTGCCGCAAAATGTAATGAAGTAATATAAAAAGTATCCATTATTATTTTTACATAGGTAAAGTACAGATACGTAAACATGTACTTAAGTACAGTAACGAAGAACAAATACTTACATTCCACCACTAATTGCATTGATTAGCGAATAATATAAAGTATGATATTGTTATAAAAAAAAAACGCAAATAATATAATTCTCATATAAACAGAGACGATATTTTTATTATAAGCCAAAGCATTATAATACATGACCCGACACTGTCTCTGACCCTCCATTCTTCCAGAGTCCCTCAGGCCTGGATATTTTTGGGTGTTGGACCACTCTCAACCTAGCAGTGTGTACAAACCCCACCACACACATTTTCATACCACTTCCAGGCCACCACTGTACTGAGAACCGTCTATGACCCAAATAATGGTCAGCAGCAGCCCTGTGGTCAGAAACCGGCCGGTTCTTATTGCAGATTATAATAGTTGGGCTGTAGTGGAGCTCTAAGTGGGTGTTTCCAGGTGAGGTCCAGGTAGGAAGAGATTCAGTTTTACTATGAAAACCCTTTATTAGTCTCATGGGTGGGAAATTAGCATTTTTACAAGAGCAAAGTGGACAGAAAATAAGAAAGCAGAAGCAGCATAACTGAATAATGAATAAAAACTACACAGTATAGCAATATAAAATAAAACTGTAAACACTATAAAACATTACATATACATATAAATGTGTGTGTGTGTGTGTATATATATGTGTGTGTGTGTGTGTGTGTGTGCGCGCGTCTGTGTGTGTGTGTGTGTATGTGAACAGAACAGAACAGAACAGATTTCATTCAAACTAATGCGGTGTCCGGCCTCCTATGAAATAATCAATAATATATTCACAGTTTGTTAAATTGGTCGCTACATCTACATAGTCATTTTATACATTAACCTACACAGAAATTTATAAAGGCTTATAACAAGTCCCCACCGTTTTTACGCTGTCTGGAGTGAAAGTGACAAAAGTAGCCTTTGTGGCAAGAAGAAACATTTATAAATGTTAGTGTCGCATTACATCATTTGTCACAAAGCCTTAGAACGGATCCATGCCAGAAGTGTAACAAATGGTAAATGGTCATCATACATCAAAACAACTCCTTATGTGGAAGTTACTCCAGTTTGTGTTGATGCACGAGGTGTCAGACATCACGCTGAGCCTTGTTTAGTGTACATAGAAGCAAAGTTATTGTTATTTTATAAAACATGTAATAATAATAACCGCTACTGGGGTTTTAAAAATGGCGTTTATTTTAGGTCTTAGAAATAAATGAAAAAAAGATTTGTTGAAGTTATGGGTACACTCTTAGTTCTAACAAAACAATACATTAAGAAGAAGAATAGCTACAGGCTGAAACCAGGGAGGGTGTTACTCTGTTTATTAAATATTTGACATTTATGGAATTTAATGTTCAGTAGAACATCTACGTTGTGAAGCAATGGTCCAACATGAATGTTGCAACAGCTGCTGCGAAAGTTATTTGTTCACACACAAACTACCTCACATTTTAGCAGAGTGAATGTTCACTTGGATATCTATAAGTACAAACCCTCTTTAAAAGAAAGTCTATAAGTCATCCGCTATTTCGGAGGGCCAGCTGCAGCTTTCAGGCTTTAGATTTTCTTTCTCTTCGCTCTCTTGTCGGTTCCTGTCAGCAGTTGGCTGGCTAAGCACTAATAGCGAAAGGCTTGAAGTCTACGGGCGGATACCGATGATAAGCTCCTTAAGGGGGGGGGGGGGCGGAAAATAAATAAATAAAGGTAGCCCCCAGTTACCCTGCGGCAAGCAAATCCAATATAGACATAAAGAGTACATCTGAAGATTAAAATAAACAATGGACTCGTTGTCTGTAGGTTTGAAGCTTTCGGTGTTTTATGCCTTTAAAGTGTGGAGAGCAAGAAGGTGAATGCCATTGTCTTTTCGGTTCTCATTTAAGAGCAGCATTCCTGCACGAATGGACCCATCCTTGAAATGCTTAATGTAATTGGTTTTGCTGAATCTGCGTTATTGGTTTATGAGATTGCCGCGCTTGAGTATATGATGTCCATGATATGACTTTGTTTAAGGCTGTTCTAGGCCCCAATCTTCTTATTCATTTAACAAGGTAGGAAAGTGGCTTTGTCTTTTATTTCTTTTGATCCACAAAACTTTCAGTCCCATTTCCTTCATGTAGTTTTGCAGAAGCAACAGTGATGGTGAACATAACTGAGCATGTCACCCTAACTCTTGGAGGTTGTGGTGTCTGTAGCCACGTGGATTAGTCAAATTTTATTCTTTTACTGGCCTGATGTACGAGAGCTGAGGCTGTTGTCATCTTTTCCTAAGAGGCGAAGCCGTTTTGTTTGATGTCTGTGAATTGAGAATATCCTAAAGCATACATGGGGACTTATTGTCCAGGCTTGATATTTTGTCACCATGACAACATCAATGGGCAAAGGCCTAGACTGATCCCTCTCCACAGTGCAGTGCAGTGTCACCATTCATTTTACACAGCTTTCCTCCTTTACTGGAGTCAACCAGCCAAGACATTAACTTGCTGCTTTGGTTTTGCACTAGAGCTAAGAGGCTAACAAGTACTTGCTTTCAAGTGGTGGAAGGTTATAGCCACCGATTAGCATGATGCGAACTGCAGGCCTCATTTGTCATGGACCCGATTCAAACCAAGCTGCTATCTCTAATTGATTTGCTTATATGATGTCTGATATTGTATCATACACCCCAACCAGCCGATGTTGTGTTGTCTGTAGCTACCTAGCTTAACCTAACGCTATTCGTTTTACTGGCCTGATATCCGAGAGCTGAGGCTGATGTCACTTTTCCTGAGAGCCGAAGACATTTAGTTTTAATGTCGGTGGTTTGGGAATATCCTAAAACATACATGGGGACGTATTGTTCAGGCTTTCCTTCTTTACCGGAGTCAACCAGCCAAGACATTAGCTTGCTGCTTTAGTTTTGCACTGGAGCTACGAAGCTAACAAGTACTTGCTAGCAAGTAGTGGAAGCTTATATCTGTCGGTTAGCATGGTGCAAACTGCAACCCTTATACATCACAGACCCACCTCAAACCATGCTGTTATCTCTAATAGACTTGTTTATATGGTGTCTGATACTGTATCATGCACCCCAAACAGCTGAGGCTGTGGTGTCCTAACCTAATGCTATTCTTTTACTGGCCTGATGTACGAGAAGTGAAGCTGATGTTGTTTTTCCTGAGAGCCGAAGACATTTAGTTTGATGTCTGTGGTTTGAGAATATCCTAAAACATACTTGGGGGCTTATTGTCCAGGCTTGATATGTTGTCACCATGACAACTCAGTTAAACATCAATGGGCAAAGGCCTAGACTGATCCCTCCCCACAGAACAGTGCAGTGTCATCGTTAATTTTACATAGTTTGCCTCCTTTACTGGAGTCAACCAGCCAAGACATGTGCTGTTGCCAGCCAAGACAGTTTGCTGCTTTAGTTTTGCACTGGAGTTATAAGGCTAACAAGTACTTGCTAGCAAGTAGCGGCAGGTTATAGTCATTGATTAGCTTGATGCAAACTGCAGGCCTCATTCGTCACTGACCCAATTCAAACCATGCTGTTGTCTATAATAGAATTGCTTATATGGCTTCTGAGACTGTGTCATACACTTTTATCCATGAAAATGGATTAAACTGCACTGCATCACTAAATCACAAAAATTGTATGTGTTCGACCATTCAGATGCCAGATACATCTTGACTGGTTGACAGCACAGTGGTAAAGGGAGAATTGTGAAAATCGAAAATCTGACCCTGAAACTTATATAAGGCTCGTTAAACTTTAGGCCCAAGTGCAGTGTAGGCAACAGGCAACAATCTGTATTTTCTTGCAGAAATGCAATCTAGTTACTGCTGGGATGGAATACTTACTGTTTCGGTTTAGATTAGCCTCAATGTAGCCGCACCAGTGTACCCTCACCAGTGTGAGTGACAAAATTCGTTTTTTTTGGCCGAACTGAAATAGGCTTGCTATTAGCCCCAATCAGACTTCACACTGTATCTTTAGGCTCTCTGGTGTTTATCATGCATATTGGGGTCTTCTTTTTGCTCCCCTGAGCCACTGCTGTCGAGGTTTATGGTAGAGCTGTGGCATAATGAAGATATTCAGTCCTAGGCCATCATTCCTTCATGCATATTTTAATCAAGACGCCACGACTTCATATATATTTCAGTGCTGACACAGTAAGCATGACGGTAGAAGCCGAGCTGCCTCCAGACTCAATCCTCACTGCTTTTGCTTTGCTATCACTAGAAGGCTTTGATAAGACTCTTTTTTTTCGTTTTTTGTTTTTGGACAGTCCCTTGATGTGCTGCTTATATTGTGTGACGAAAAAAAGAAGTTGTAATTCACTTTTGTCTTGCCTGAAATGGCAAACCCGTCTCTCCCTGGCTGTCGAGTGAGTGACACACTCACTAACACGCACACACACATGCTCGTACAATGGCAGCTGCTTGCGTTTTACACACGCTTCATGAAGTTTCAGTCATGCCTTTAGGACAGTGCATGGTGCCGTTTTTTCTCATGGCTGGACGGGGTTTCCACAGGGGGAGTGTTAAAACACTCGCTAAAAATGCCACTCTCAAACCTCACATAGATTCTCACAACTGCATATACGGATTACAATTCGTTTTACTTGAAGTTTTCATAGGGAGCTCATAACACATTCCCATAAATAGTATTTATGAATAGCTTATGTCCATGTTCACAGAATGAAAAGGTGTTTTAGAAGGAGAATGACTCTATACATTCATATACAAGCCTTGAAAGGGAAGTTTGTTATTTCGCTTCTCATTTGAAAGCAGCATGCCTGCACCAATGGACCTATCCTTGAAATGCTTAACATAATTGGTTTTGCTGCATTTTGCTGCATTATCAGTTTATGAGATTGCTGCTCTCAAGTGTATGATGTGTCCATGATGTGACTTTGTTTAAGGCCACAATCTTCTTATTCAGTTAACAATGTAGCAGTGTAGCCCAAACACGATTTTCCAGTTGTTTTTCTGCTTTTTTTTTATGTACCAAAAGTTTGTTTATATAATTAGCATATGAATAAAATGTAAATCTACAGTGTTATCACAGAAAAGTTGGTTTAAAAAAATGAAGTTGTATATTGTATTATCCATGCATTATTTAATATTCATCTATATATCCATCCATTTATCTATCTAGCTGTCTGTCTATTTATCCATCTACCTATATCTCTCTCTCTTTCTCTCTCTCCATATATATATATATATATATATGTGTGTGTGTGTGTGTGTGTGTGTGTGTGTCACGGCTGGGTTTTTGGTTATAGATCTTTTATTTTGAAATAAGTGGATGTTATCACACTACCCTGATGTTTCCTGCATGTGACCCCGTCCTTATGTATGTACAATGTGGTGGTTTTCAGTTAGGCCCTCGTGCCATTTGTTTTTGTTTGTAGAGTCTGTGTCTTTTTATTAAAACCATTAAAAAGAACCTGCACATGTGCCTCGCCTCAGTCCCCCCGAGCTCCCGACATGACAGTCATGTCATGCCAGTACCTCCTCATTTATATTTAACACTTATCATATCACCTTACTAATAAGATATTACCTTGTTCATTCAAATTACCTTCATTAGTAATCCAGACTACTTTGTGAACAAGGTACCATTCAGGCCAGCCAATCAGAAGGAAAATCATTTACCTGTTTCGGGTCCTAAAGGGACAGCAAGGACAACAGCTTGTTTAAAGGATGAAGAGAGATCAAGTAAAAATGAATTCTGAGTGGTTTTGAACATAGAACTGGACAATAACTTGACCTTGTGGGTGAAATAGTATATAAGACTGTAGGAAATGGGATCTTAGAATGAACTGTGAGTTAATCCTTTTAGGATATTTCTTTGGGAGTGTTCACACAAAGTAAAGGGCACGCAGTTATAAAAACAGTACAATGTTCACATCTGATTAGAGTAAATTCTTTCTGTTTCTCTCCTTGGTGCAGTTTTATAGC
Source organism: Alestes dentex (assembly GCA_037576975.1). NCBI lineage: Eukaryota > Metazoa > Chordata > Actinopteri > Characiformes > Alestidae > Alestes > Alestes dentex. Next base: position 7,287,107 of record JBBIGA010000083.1, read on the forward strand.
CCATCTACCCGGCGTTCACTCAGAAATGATAGTGATTCCACTCCATCTCATCAAAGCCTGGGTCATGGGCAGGTCTGAGGCACATTTAAGACCTGAGTGTCGTGCGACAGCGTGGTGGTGATTTATCTCCTCCGTTTGCAGGCCTGGCTAGCTTCGCTCCGCACGCCTCCGCCACACGTTCCATTAATCATGCGGAGGCCTCCCTCAGCTCCCAAATTAATTAACTCCTCGCAATCAAGCTGACCTGATGAGGCTTTCACTAACCCTGTCCTGTCGCACATGGCACTCACCAGGTTTCGCTTTTACAGGTTTTTTCTTTGCTTATAATTTGTGATGTGAGAGCATACGGTACTCTTGCCATTCCAAACTTATATAATTTCTCTGCAGTAACTGAACATTATAAAGCTTTTTTTAGGTTTATTTTGAATTTTTAAAAACCACATGTACATATCTGACTAACAGTTGGCAACAAAGCCAAAGTCTATTTTCTGTGGCATTAGAACCAACTTAGGGGCAAGACTGTTTCAATATGTGTTTTCAGATGGTGTCATTAAATACCTCATGTCTGAAAGGAGGATCATGTCTATAGCTCCTCCTCTTTTCACTCTGCCATTTATTTCTATCTCCAGCTGCCCAGGCCACTGGGACCACTGTCCAGGGGCCTCTGAGTGTGAGAGTGGTCAAGAGGTCAAATAGTTGGGATAGTCCACTGTAGATGCAAACACTGGATGAACAAGTAACCATATAAAATACATTACATGACATTAAATTAATTTGACAGAAGTTTTATCCGAAGTTACTTACAATACAATACATTTCAGGACAGTGTGAGAACCTGAAGAGAGTTCTAATGTAAGAGTAGTGCAAGTAGATGCTCTCTGAACAGATGGGTCTAAAAATGACAAAATAACTGAAGAAGTTTCATATATTTTCAGGCCTTTTTTTTGTTTTCATATTTGACGTATGGGATATTGCTGTTGCCATGCAAGTAGGATGTTGGGACCCCGGTGTGTGTTTGATCACTCCTGTTTTTGCATTATAACTCAGTTAGAAGATCTTGATTTAAATGCTACACAAAAAATCACAAATTGTACACAAAATTATGATGTAGACATAACACAATAACATAGGTAAATGTATTATGGAACAAAAAGTGTTAAATATGAACACCTTTTCTTTTATCATTCTATAGTGATACTCAAAGAGCCAATGTTAATGTAGACTTGTGGGACAGTTCTCCAGGCTTCCTGATGAACTTTCAGAGACTCTCATTTCCAGTCCAGTCCCTGAACCTGACCAGTTTCAAAGGAATGTTTTTTTTTTTTTTTTCAAGCCACACAATGACCTACGTATGAATCATTCAAGCAGAACAAAGACCATCTAATTTAACGCCTGAACCAGTGAAAAAACAGGTGCAGATGATTCCTGATGAGCAGGCAGAGATCAGTATACTGGTGGTGCTGAATGCTGAGTGGTTGGAACTCCTTTATCTAGGCTCCTTGTATCTTTAGGCACTTTGCAGTCTGTCACAGTAAAACATTTATTTAATTTAATCTAGTCAAGATGCCAAAGATAAGACAGTTTGACACATATGGAACAGTATTTTTGCATTAACTAGGTGATTCAAATGTCAATTTTGCACAGTACTGTTTGTGTGTGTATGTATATGTTTATATATATTAGAATGTGTTACACGGCAGTGAGACGATTTCAATTTGAAGAAGACCGCGAGATGTGCCCACACCTTTGGCATTGTTTCTATTTCTGTAATAGACTGAAGCTTTAGAGAAGAGATCCTCTCAGGCTCCTTGAAATGCATTTGTCCAAACTGATTTGAATGCACATGTTGAGTTGCAACAGTGCTGCGGCATTAGGGTGAGGCGCTCTCTGAATTCATAAGCTGATTTGACAATTGAATGAGTGTTTGTCATGCAGAAGCAGTGGATTATGGAGGTCCAATTATCTGAACTTCTCAGAGAGATTCCTCGCTTGCATTGAAAATCAAGTCTTGTAGCATATACCTTTATATACATCAGTTCAGTTTCATTATATATCAATTTAGGTCAATTGAGTGTGATATAGTATAATATAATGTTATGCTAACACAAACCACATTCTTTACTCCATAATTCATTTAATTTTTGATCATCTATTTATAATGATAGAGTGTCAAACTGGGTTTCTTTTCTGGTTCTTTAAACACATCTGGCAAGCAAGGACGGGGAGGATGGAAATTCAAAACCTGTTTGCAAAGGTTTAAAGGTTAATTCTAATTTTAATGTTTAGATTTTAGAACTGGTGTAAAATGATGAATGCCTAGTGTAAGTTGGCCTTTGTGTCACCAGGTATTTATGCCCCAGTGAAACAAGAGTTTTAGTTTACCACTTAAGAGGAAAAATAAAATAAAAAGGTAACATGGAAATGGAAAGCTTCAGTTACTTTTTGTTCACAAGACATTCTAAGCATGACAATAATCTTAATAAGGGTTTTTGTTATCATTTCTTACAGTTGACTTCACTTACAGGAGTTTCTTTCGTATTTTCAGAATTTTCAGATTCAACTAATTTAGCACAAGTGTATTGTAATGTCTCCATTTTTTCAGTTTCAGTTTTAATTTTTGATCAGTTTTTGCCACCTTGATTAAGGGTGCTAATATTTTTTTCAGGCCGTGCAGTAATGCTTTCATTTGTGTCTCTATAAAAAAAGTGACTTTCTTCAGCTTTAAACAGAAATTGGGGTCATTTTATGCCAAACAATCCCATTTTTTCTTCTTTCATGCTTCCCTTACACTTTTTTTTTTCTAAAACTTTACACAATTGTTGCTTGCAGCCCATTTTGTCCTCAGAAAGACTTCCATTTGTATTTGCTCTGATTGTATCAGTAGTACACAATCCAAGCTATCATGGCCACTTAGCAGATGATTTTCCTCTGCCATCGTACTCAGTGTTCCTCATTTGCCAGGCTTCATTACTGCTTGAGTGTGTGTTTCTGATTGGTGTGATTCAGTAACTCCATTCAGAATGAGTGTGTTTAAAGCTGCTGTGACTCGGTGTGTGTGCTAAACAAGGAGTGTTCAGCCACTTAGCAATGACTCAATAATATCCAAGAAATGCATCAGACCAATATGAACTTCAGGATTGAAATTGATTTTATCATTATCAGCTACTTTCAGGCTGGCCCCATAATGAGCCCACTATCGATTTCTGCATTTTCAAAACTGACCTTTCTGGCCTCGCAGTGAGTTACCGACCACCGAACACGCTGGGCGTGCTTAAAAGAATTTTTAAAAAAACTGAATAAACTTAATAAATAGTGCCATTTTCATCGGAAGCTGCATCCAGAATAGACAGTATAATCTAGTAGAAACTACACCCAGCAGGTTGGGATTTTCTGGAAAATGGCAATTCGCGGCAGCTCTTAAGAAAAGTTTCCTCATTTCCCAGGTCTCAGCTTATGCTCTCGTCGTAATGCAACCAAGCTATGGAGATTTACTTTCCATTGCAGCTCCTGACTCTTTTCCAACTCCCGGGAAAAGAAGGACAGACGGCTGTTTACCTGATTGTGATCAGTTTCTTAAGAAGTAATATTTGACTCTAAATGGTCTTTCAAGGGCAAACGAGGGCAAGCCTGTTGCAGCACACCTTTGAAAAGAGCATCTCTGTGTTTACAGCATACTTGTCACTTGGAAATATGGAATCACTTCAGTATGTAATTCCATTGATGAGCGAATTAGTCTCGCGATTGCTGTGGTAGTAAATAGACTTTACTGGCAGGACTGAGACAGTTTATTTTAATGATAAATCCTGTCGGCCTCAGTGATCATTAAACCTTTTACACAGTAATTAATTTGATGGCAAAACAGTATCCATGTCCCAGACCGTGTTAGAGCCTTGGGCACAACAGGGTAGCCAATCTCCTAAATTTGACACTTACGTATATCCCTTTTGTGAGGGATTGTGTACCAAAAACAGACAGAATTGATTTTTACAGGACCTCTTTATCCAAACAGGCTGTCCTTGTTGCTATGCCTTTAAAGCTGATATATGTCATAGGCTTCTGATTGGTCACCTTGAATACTGCCTCCATACTAAAACATTCCTTATATTGGAATGAGCTAAACTGCCTTATACACAATAGGCGGTTGTGTTAGATGGAAATGTGTTCATATTTGTGACATCACAAATCAATTGCTTTAAAATGGGCTTTTGACTTGAGGAGTAAATGAAGTCACAGTGTTTCCTGGCTACATCAAATAAGATTTTTTGCATTGTTTTTTTTTTTTTTATGATATGGGCCCTTTAAAATAACATCCTGAAGTTAAATATTGTCCTAAAATCTATGTGTCCCAGTATATGTTTTGTATTCTTCCTAACAGTGGTCAGATACAAAGTGCCTCAGGTTGATGGTTCTCTTATACCACTTTCTCCTTAGTTTAGACTATTTGCTAGCTAGTCACAGGATACTAACAGTTCAAAAAAAAGGTGTAGGCAAGTAAGTGCGTCCAATTACACTGTCTTGGGCTATAGTATCACCAGGTATCAAGATCACCTTATGAAAGGCCTATCGCTTTAAGTGTTATGCTGCTCTGAAGCCTTAGTGTTCTCCTAAAGTCTATACAACCAAAAAAAATATTTCCTTTTCTTGTAGGGTAGCATTCATAAGCTTGACATCTACTTTATCCTTTTATATATATGCTGACATTAATCTACATAGGCTTATTCCAACAAGTGTCCACTGCTGTTACACTTTCTGGAAAGAAACTGAGCCTTTTTGGCTGGTGGGAATAAACCTTTATAAATATTAATGTAGGTTTATGTCTGCTGTCATAAAAGACTTATGTTGGTGTCATGCAGCTTTATGAATGATGCCCTGAAGTGTTACCTCTTCCAGTAGGCACCATCTGTTATGAGTGGCCTTTGATGTCAAGTAGAAGGAACTCAAAAGAGTCACTGAACTAATGTGTGAATCGACTGCATTTGAAGTAGGTGGGTGGGTTTTTGAAAAAGGGGGGATTGCCTCTCAATTTTGAGTTGAACCATCACTTTGAGGGAAACTGAGAACCATTAACAAAGACCCCTTCATTCCTGACCCCTTTGAGAACGCATTTTGCCATTCAATTGCCTTTCTGCTCTGTCATGTTTGACTGGTTCTCATGCCTCGAATCATCACCAGAATTTGCTGCGAGACCCCCAGTCTAACAAACTGTGAGCCAGATTAATCAAAGCCTAATGGACTTTTTGGGCTAATTAATGTTAAATTGTTTTGCACGTGCCAAGCTGTTGACACACAGGCAGTGGCTGGCACTTTTTAAGCACCTTTTTGCGTTTTCATGATGCGTTTGCATCGGCTGGACAAGTTTACTTGGGTGAAATAGGATGTATTTCTGCCCATGTGGCCAGCTGTCTGGAAATCTAGTAAAAATGTCTTAGTAAAAGTATGAATTTCTCTCTGTAACAGTAACTAGTACAGATGGAACAGCCTGAATTTAACCACCCCTCCAATATCGACTGCTGCTGTTGAAATGGCTTGATTTTGCATGCTTGCCCTAAACTCTTCAGTAAAATCGTGCATATTTCTACCTGTATCATCAAGCACCACTGTTGAAATTACTCGATTTTTCTCAATTTTGCACGGCTCACTTTCCTCATGGCTGCTTAAATGCATCTGCCCTGACATAAAGGGCAATGTCTTCTGCACACTTTCTACACCTTTTCTTAACCCTCAGAATGTGAGCGGCGCTGATCCGTACCAGCAGCGCAACAAATGGTAAATTGTGATTACATGGCAAAAAACTCCTTATGTGGAAGTTTGTGCTGATGCTCGAGGTGTCAGACGTCATGCTGAGCTTTGTTTGGTGTTCCTGTGTCACGTAGAACCAAAATAATAACTGCTGCTGAGGTTTTAAAAATGGCCAAATTTTGTTTATTTTAGGTCTTAGAAACAAACCAAAAAACAAAAGATCTTTGAAACCTGGAGAACATTTAGAATAATCTCTGCCCTCAAGTGGGTGGGGAGTACCCACAGAAGGAGGGTGGCCAGAGAGCAGCCGAGCGGCAGCGTGGAGAGCGAAAATGCAGCAAACAATGAGCGTGTAGGGGAACAAACACCGGTTTTCAGACTGTTTTACACCAGTTTTATTTCTCTAAATCAGATTTTCCTAATACACTCTTCTAAGTTCTAAGTGATAAAGAGTATATATCAGGACACATCCACTGAGCATCATAACCCATAGCAAACGCTGTAGAAATGCATGTTTTTGCATCTGAGGGGAAGAGAAGGAGGAGAAGGCGCCGTCGCCCCGCACCTGAGTTGCCTCATGCAAAGCAATGGGAAACATTCCTCCCTGGAGTTCAGCTCCGCGGAGAAAATAATCTTTCTCCTATTGACTTGCAGCCCCGTCTGTAATGTAATTATGTGTAAAGGTCCTTGCCCTTGGCCATGATTATTTACCGTGTTCCTTTTGCTTATTCCATTACTTATGATTATTTATTTATTTTGTCTCGTATTGTATTGCCCTTAAGAATTGTGCTCAAACAGTGTTCACCGTTGACGAGGGAGCCAGGAGATGCATTAGCAGTAATAAAATTCTGCTTCGTTCTTTTTCCAGGACTACACGCCAATGTGCAATGCTGTTTAAAAGAAAAATAGATACAAAGTACTGTACAAAAGTCTTGAGCCACAACTCATTTCTTCATAGCTCCAGACATTCTTGTATTTTTAATGTAGTCTTAATAGTTCACCTAAAGGAATTTCAAAGGCTCTCATTAGCAGTAAAATCCCTGGACCTGACCAGTTTCAGAGGAATGTTTTTTCATTTCTTAAGCCACTTAATGACACAGTAACTCAATTTGCCAAAGGTAAGACAATGTTACAGGCATAAAATAGTTTTTTTGTGCATCATCAAGGCAAAATTCTAAGCAAAATCTAAATATTCAAAGCTAAATCTAAAGTAACGAGAAATAAGAGATGGCTTACACACACAAACACACCCACACAAACACACACACACACACACATACACACACACACACACACACACACACATATATATATATATATATATATATATAAAACACT
>JBBIGA010000083.1:7341016-7354131 GCA_037576975.1 Alestes dentex
GAGAAACAACATTGTTTGGAAATCAGAAAGCCAAACATCAGAGCAAATGCAGTGGAGATCCAGATGCAGTGGAACTTGTGGAGCTGTTATAGGCTGTCCTGTGAAAAAGCTCATGTTTCTATCAAAAATGTTATCCTTCTTCCCATTCAGTACTTTGTTCCCATGCCTCATGGTACATAGTGAATAACGAGTGACACATACACACAAGAGGGCACAGACACTCACGATTCCAATCTAACTTTTATCCAGTAATATTACTCCCACTCCAAACTGATGAAATTATCAACTAAAGGTCACCAGTTCACAAAATCCATCATAATTTAATGTGCAAGTAGTTTATATTGGTACTATTTTGCACAGCCAGTTACTAGCTAAGGAAAGTGTTTTTCTGCTTCTCTCTCCAAGTGCAGAGACTACCCTAAAAGTTGCATGAGTGCTAAATTAACGTACAGTTGCAAAACAATGAGCCAAGTTACTGTGCTGGATCAATGGCTGAAGAACAAATGGAATCTGGTGAGTAAGCTCTGTGGACGAAAGCAGGAGATGATCAAGCGTAACATTCTACTCTAGTCATTTGTAGAACTGTTGCTGTTATACAGACATTGGGTCCTCCTGGGTCTGATAATAAAAGCAGAAAACATCCGCAAACAGAGATGTTCACCTCTACTGCTGAAAAACACTCTTACAATGATTTATCTGTTTGCTAAGTCATGAGGTAAAGTAAAGTAAAGTGGCACCTTATAGTCACACATGAACACACCCCAGCACAGCACACAGTGTGAACAATGTGAAATTCTTTCACTGCATTTAACCCATTCACCAAGTGAAGCAAGGGGCTGCCACCAATGAGGGCGCCATGCGTGGGGACGGTATGTTGCTCAAGGGCACCTCAGTGATGACACTAGTAGTGCTGGGATTCGAACCTACAACCTTCTGATCGCAGGGGCAACTCCCTAACCACTAGGCCACCAGCTGTCCAAGCTTCTACATTTTTGAAATGCAGTATTTACTTTAAGATATTTAATGAAGATATATCGAGAAACCTTAGTCAGTAAATGTTGCTCACCCAACATCTCATGCCACTGAAGAGGAACATCCTGCATATCTACAGAACTAACAGTGCTTTTCCACTGGCACAAGGAACCTGGTGTACCACGAACAAATGTTTTTCCATTAGAAATAAAGCCATCCGTACCCAAGCCGTAACAATGTTGTCACGGATCTGCTTGACGACAGGGCCAAAAGTAGGTGGCAAACAAACTAACTATGTTACTGCTTTTTGATTGGTCAAAAACGTTCTGATGATAACAGACAGACTTGGAAAGAGGATATTGCTTATTACTATCCGCACAAAACAACAACAGTGGACAAACTAAGAACTGGGAAGTCGATGAAGTACAAGCACTACTTTATTTTTGGGCTGAACATTACTAACAAGTTAGCTGGGTTAGGTTTTTATTACATGGCAAAAGATTCTGAGAACAATTTAAAAAATACAAACAAGATTACAAAAATAAAGGATCACACTAATAAAAGTGGCTTTGACACAAAATGTTTCTCCTGGTACAACTCCATGGATGAACTTTAAGGAAAAAGGAATCAGGATCTCCATTACTGTGCTAAGATACACTGGAAAATCAAATCATGAATAGCTTTGTTGTGTTGGTGGTGAGAGTATCCTAAAAGTTAGACACACACAAGAAAACCCTAAAAAGTGGCTTACAAAACTGACTTCAAAACAACTTGTATTAGCGAGAAATGTCAACATGGCTGTTGATTCTTTAGTACATCAAAACAGTTTTTTTCTGCATTCGTTTAATATACTTTCGGACATCTTTCTGCATTGCTACCTTCTGCAATGAGTGTTCGAGCTTAACGATGTGTAAAGAATTCTGCACTCTGACCACTTAATGGTTGTTGTGCATGGATGCAGTATTCCTAACAACAACAACAAAAAAACATATCCTGTGGTGTAAAGAGACAAGAAAATGCTAAATGAACTAAACATTACTGTATGTGTGTATGTCTGTATGTATGTGTGTATTTATTTATTTATTTGTTTACTTATAAAACAGTGAAGTTAAAACAAAAATGGGTGGAAAACCAGAACACTGCTATGATCTGGGCACCCAGCAGAGGTAGATAAAAAATAATTATCCTAACGAATGTGAAATGTAATTTTCTCCCTCGAGGTGCGTTCATACAAAATTCAATCATAACCATTCCTATGTTTTTTCTTTTCTCGGAAACCTACAGGAAGAGAACATGTCGTTATGCAACAGTAGCCACAAAGCAAGTGATTTATTGGTGCACAGTCGAGAGAGGTATTAAATATTTAAGCGATGATTGGTGACCGCTGTCAGTCAGTTGCCTTCAAGCTGTGCAAATGTGTGATTCTGTATATTTACAGATTTTTAAATAATTTATTTGCTTGGTCGGTTGGTTGCTTTTCAAAGGATGTGTCTTAAGAAGACTATTTTTGTAAACAAGGCCTAAAATGGTTCTTTTGGGAACTAAAACCATTCTCCTGCACTTACATATAAATTTATATATGTTTTATTGAATTCAGGTAGCCCCTTACTTCCAGTGAAGGGCAATCTTAATGCTTCAGCAGACCAAGACATTTTGGACAACGCCATGCTTCCAACTTTGTGGACACAATTTGGGGAAGGTCTGGTTGACATGGTTGGATGAGTTTGGTGGGGAAGAGCTTGACTTGCCCTCACAGAGCCCTGACCTCAACCCCATCCAACACCTTTGGGATGAACTGGAATGAGCCAGGCCTTCTCAATATCTGTGCCTGACCTCACAAATAATCTAGAGAATGAATGGGCACAAATTCCCACGGAAACACTCCAAAATCTTGTTCAAAGCCTTCAAAGAAGAGTGATAGCTTGAAAGGGGAGGCCAACTCCATAATGAAGTGTATGTATTTGAATGCAATATCAGTAAAGTCCCTGTTGGTGTAATAGGCCAATACTTTTGTCCATTCAGTATACCCTCATTTTGGGGAACAATAACATTCCCCCAAAAAATCGGTGCTTGAAGTTTGCTTCTTCAGCTTTCATTTTTGCACTGGAGCTACAAGACTAATGTAACTCCACCATTTAAATCCTCCACCAGTTATCATTGGACAAACTGCATAGGATTCACTTTCCCGCCCAATAAACTAGTCTATTAACAATGGAAACTTAACCAGACGTGTCAGAGTAAGGATGCTGAATACTTGTACTGAAGAAAAAACAGATAAACGTTAAAAAAAAACAATTACAAAACAGTAGCAGCCTGATTACATAATTGTCATAATGCACAGTAAAAGGCCAATCAAAACTTACAATTGTTGCTACTGTTGACAGTTTTTACTGTTAGTACTAGCATAGCCTGAGAAGTCATGTGAATTTCAGACAAACACTCAAGAACCATATTTTTGCAACAGGCAAATGACTTGGGTACTTATCTGACCAGGGCATGGACTGTTCTGGCTTCAGTCTCATAACTGTACCATGCTGTATCACAGTGGGAAAATGACAAGTAAGGTGCTGAGGGGTTCGTCTTGGCTTTGCCTGATTAATCAGAAGTCCTATCCTACTTGCTCCCAAAGCCATAATCCCACACTTAACCTAAGTGTATTAGTAAAATTTGATTTCATCAAATATAAACATTGTAAAACAGTCTAAAACATTGTAAAACATTGTAAAACAGTCTGCTCTCCTATGCGCTTGCCGTTTGCTGCTCTTTTGCTCGGTGCGCCACCACTCAGCCGCTCTCTGGACCCCCACCCTCTGAGGGTTTTCCCCATTCACTTGTGGATGGAGACTATCCTGAAAGTTCTCCTGGGTACAAAATCTTGCATTTGTGTCTAAGACCTAAAATAAAAGAAATGTGTTCATTTTTCTTCTTCTGTATAGGCATTTGCATGTGATGTCATTTAAAAAACCCTAGTAGTGGTTATTATTATTATGCTAAAACCCCAGTAGTGGTTATTATTATCATGTTGTTTTAAATTACAATATCTTTGGTTTTACGTGACATAGGAACTCAGTATGACATCTGATACCTCGAGACACCTGACACCTTTTGCCGTATGACCAAGATTTACCATTTGTTGTGCTTCTAGCACAGATGCATGCCGCTTATGTTAACCTGCCCTGGTTCAGCGTAAGCATCAGTGGTTCTGCATCACTCTCTTCTGAACCATTCTGCTTAGTAAACCTACCTTACACCACTTCTTCTCGCTTACTCACTGTGGCTGCCTCACCTTCCACACTCTCTTTTAGTTGGGCTTGGAACCCACAAGTGTGGAGATGAAATTGTTTATCATTACAGTTTGTGTTTTGGCCCGTTTCTGTCCTCTCTCTCTGTAGCTCCACTGTTCCACCAATTGAGGTCTTTTATGCTGCTTAGCTGATGTTTACTAAGGCCACGGCTTCTGCGGGGCTGATTTCTCCTCTTGTTCTCCTGGCCGGAGGCTCAATCTTCTCTCCAGGGCTTTTTCTCTCTGAAAAATACAGCACAGATAACAATAGGCATATCATTTTTCTTTTTTTTCCCTCCTCTGCTTTCTCGTTGGCTTGGTCGAGGTGTTATTTTTGAAACTACTGTGCTGCATAAACACTTTTGTTGGATATGCCTAATTGTCCCGGAAGCAAGGACATTTTGACCTTTTTGGTCAAGCTATTAGCCTTAAATTAACACAAGGGTCACCTCGCGAAAGACCAGGTGAAGGGAAGCATTGAAGCAGAATAAGCAAAGCTCACATTCAGGCAAAAGCACTGCTGAAATAATGAGTCAAATATAAATCTAAAGGGCATAAAATTAAATGAAAATATAAAAAGCTGAAGCTTAAAATGATCCAAACATTTAAAAAAAAATCCTCTAGAGCTCGTTTTTGGACTCTTATAGGGATTTTCAGTCTGGCCAGCATCTATTAGAGACTGAGGTATGTGAGGCTCTATTTTTCTTTTTTTTTTGGGTGTAAAATGAAATGCTAAAGTGAGACGGTGTGAGCAACAACAAAGCTGTCCAGGCGTCAAAACACAACAGAATTAAATAATTAATCCCAAAGAAGAGAATAAAAGGGAACTCAATATGACCATGGAACTGGGTAAAAAGTAGATTACATTTTTCACAGATGCAATTTTTTTTATATTATGCTAAGTTCTCTTTAGTCTTGGTGGAGTAATGGGTAGTGCCGCCACCTTAAAGCAATGTCCTGGATTCATTTTCCAGGGGTCCAGAAGACACCTAGAACCAGCTCAGCATCTCCAATCTAAGTGAGATTCTTTCAGACTCTTTTAAGTGTGGAATTCAAAGAAATGCACATTAGGTGAATTGGACATACAAAATGCTTTAAAACCTGATTAAAAGCTGCATTTAAACAAGAGGGCAACAAATGATTGGAGGTATGATTTTATCAGGGCAGCATCCAGTGCAGCTGGGCTTCAACCTGCTCACTTACCCACACCCACACCCACCAACACACACACAAACACACACACATATATAGTTAATCCGGATTCCTCCCACAGTCAAAAGACATGGATGCGAGGCGAATTGTTGTGAATGTGTTGAGTGCTGGGATCGTCTCCAGCACCCCACAACCTTGGTTAAGGATAAGCAGTTGGATGGATGTTTTTAGTACTGATAAATGACATAGGAAATGTCTTATTTTTAACTCTTTAATTTGACATAAGTGGAGAATGTCTGTTGTAAGGGCTGATGATAAACCTGTAAGATTTGTTTTATGGTCTAAAGTTGATGAAATGTTGCTATCATGATATGGTCATTTTCCGCAGACAGAAAACCATCTTTCACTGCACTTTCACTGCATTTAATGTCATTGCTTGGCACTGAAATAAGTGGCATTCAGATTCTGTCGATAGAGAATATAAATTGGAGGTAAAGTGGTGACTACCTGTTATTTATTGTGTAATTGGTTAATTATGTTCAAACAGCAGGACAAACCTGTCAGTAAGAGCAAATGAAGCCAGCTAGTGGTGCGAGGTGTTTGGTGATGAAGACATTGTTGAGAAAAGAGTTTAAACTTAATGACTCTCGGCGGGAAAGGTCTTGCAGAGGGCACGTGCACAGCTGGAAGGGTTCTCGCTACTATAATTGAGCTGATCTGCATCAGGAAATAGATTTCAGAACTGCAGTTGTCTCATTTAGTGCTGTTTCTAATCTGGTATTTGGCTTCTTGTTCCGGTAAACTGGCATGACATCAGAGAGAACTCAGAGAGTTTCAAGAGGCTTTTATTATCCATCGAACTGACTTCCGAATAATTTCTGGTGAATAATTTGATTCTTCCCCCCAAGGCAGTTTCTGAAGATATTTCTCTGTAGTCAAAATTGCAATGTCCATTAAAGGCCCGCTTCACTGCCCAGGCCATAATTCAAATGACTATACATATATTATGAATGTCAAACAGAAAGATTAATCTTAGTCCAAAAAAGTAACAATTTTTTTTCCGTTTAGAAAGCAGTGTGTTATGTGTATGAGTGTACGGTAATTCAGGGACATGCAGGGTTCACATGAAAATCACATGGATTTTATAGGGTGAGCGCAATGAATTCTATTTGATTCTTATTACAGCTTTCAAGGGGAACTGCAGCTTTCCAGTGTTGCTTATTTTAGTATTAACTGCTGGTTGATCTATAGGGATGAGCACAGGGAATTGTAGTCAGCTAAAGATGCTTTGAAAGCTGATTAAAGGCTGCATGTAAACCAGAGGGTAACAAACAATTAGGGATTTTCCCAGGGCAGCATAAAGTGCAACTGGTCTTCAGGGGCTACATTCATGTATATATGTATATGTATATATATAAAGGTATATAAAATATATATGTGTATATGTGGTTACGTTTTAACATCAGCAAAGCTAGAGAAACTGTAGGGCACAACTCAGTTCTTTTTCAAGTATAACTCTTATTTATAATGACATTTAGATGTAGATATTTGTCTGAAAACATTCACTACTACAATGTCTGCATACACATTTTCCACTACTTGAACATCAGCTTGAAAATATATGAAAAAATTAAACTTTAGTGGTGCTAGCAGTGCATTTTTCACACATCTACATAATAAACATCATGCTTCATGAAGCGCAGAGTTCTATAGTTTTCTTAATGTTAAAAGACGTTTTGCTAATGGTCTATAAAGGTTGCCTAACATCATAACAATAGCTATGAAGGAATGCATGAACTTTGTCAATGATACTGACTACAGATACTGTTATTATTGATACAGATGTTTTTGGGGTTTCAGTTCAGTTCGGATTGAGATATAGCTCGCTTATATCCTCCCGAAGCACTGATGTGCGACTGCTGTTTAAAACCCACAAAAAGAGAAAAAAAGAAAGGAGAATAAAAAGAAAAATGCATTCTGCTGTCAGGTTTGTGCGCAGTGCTTGAAGACTGAGTTACAGATGAGTGAAGGAGTGGAGCAGACCAGAAAATGCGGGGTGTGCCGCAAAAGTAAAGCCGGATTTGATGTAAAATACATGCACGCATTTTGTCTGATATCATCTCCAAGATGAATATCCAATCTTAAACCTGTCTAGGCAAATCAAACACTGTACCCACTTCATACACTGGCTGCACAGTGTGGGTTTGTCTTCCTTTTGTTTGTTTTATGAATGCATGTTTTGTTTGTCGTATTAAATATTCAGCAGAAATATCACAATGCATGTGACAAAAATTGTACATAATGATGCATTTTAACCCCTTGCTGTGATGTCAGCACACACAGGTAGTAGAATCTTACTGGGATATTTATGTGGAAAAAAGTCACAAAAGTTAAACCAGGTTTGAGGGTGGTGGGTGGGGTGGGAGATATTTTCTGTACTTTTGCTTTATCTTTTATTTGACAATGGTGGAACTGACGCACTAGTACTGTGTTTGTACTCCTGTGATTTGTAGATGGTTCCTTGGGTCCCTTCAGAGGAAATTCTGCAAAAGTCAAATGCCATTACTCATTCATTCATCCATTCATTCATGCATTCATTCATTATCTGAGGCTGCTTATCCTAATCCAGGTCACTGGGAAGTGCTGGAGCCTATACCAGCATTCGTAGGGCGAAATGGAGGGTGGCAGTCCTTTGCTGGGATGACACACAGGTATCCTTTGACACATGTAAAGTAGCTCAATAGTTGCACAAAATGTAAAGATTTTATACAGTGATTTTAGTTAAACAGTGAGTCTGTGTTTCTTTGTTGTGTGTGTTGTGTTCTTGAGTGTCCTGCACGGCGCTCACTTTGTCCATCAGAATGGTCCTTCAGCTGTTATAGCTATGGATTGACTTTCAGATGCAACCTTGACTCCGAATGAACTTGCAGTGTTACGTCAGCAGGTACAACGTGTTTGTTGCTGAACGTTCCAAAACATACCGGTGTGACGGCGCACTTTAGAAAGTAATCAGGCAGCGCAACCGTGTGACACTATGTGCTGAAGGGTTAATGATACACTGGGCTTTGATGCTTCCAGGATCATCAAAAATGACATGTCTAGAATTTTTTCAGTAAAAAATGTTCACAGATATATGAAGAGGTCACAGATTTGCCAAATGAAGAGTATGAACTGACATGCAGCAGTATTATTACACACTAATATAGGGGACTTCTTTCAAATAGTACTATAGTGAGAGACTCTGGGATTTGTACCTTCTGCAGATGGTAGCTGCTCTTTTTTCATGTCTTTCTGTGTTCATCCCACTCTGCATGCAGAACTTTACTGCATTAATCACTTCCCAAAACAAAGTGTAGTTTGTAACTGAATTTTAATGAGTTGCTTTTCCATCTGTTTATATTCTAATTAGCGAGTGTCCATTTTTTCCCCGCTTTTTTTTTTCATCTTCCTCTGAAAATAGCCTCCAGACCAGTGTGGAGCCATGTTTCATCTTTAAAATTCAACACCAAACTGCCACATTTTTTGGACCAAGTGAACAGATTGAGCCACTGAATTGTGACTGTTGATCCAAAAATGAACAACAGAAAGAAAGACTGAAATGTTATAGTTAATAAGTCTGCTTGGCTTGTTCGTGTTTCATTTGGTTGTCAAAGCTTATTACTGAGCTACTACTGTCACTTTGCTACACTATTCAAAGACAATTCTGTATTACATATTACTTAATAGTTAATTACATAAATAATTACATTTACAATCTTTATCGTTAATGACAGATCTACACTTCTAACATTTTTGACATTTATTTTCATGCAAAAAAAAAAAAAACAATAAAGAGACAGAAAGTGCCAAAGTTTTTTGCACAAAAAAAGTTTACAGGCAAAAATAACGTCAAATTCCAATTACAAAAAATATCCTTTATTTACAAACTAATGTGACATATATTGAAAGTTCAGCAACCTCACAGTTCCCCCAGTTGCTGTAATGAGCTCCGGGTGATAAAATAACTCATTATTAATTATGGAGTGCATTTGCAGCAACCGACAACTGTGACTTCTAAAGGTGCAAATCTTGACAAGGCGGGTTGAAGTGCTGCGATAGAATCTGTACATGTAAAAGGGAAAACCAAAGTGCTGGCAGTGAAAGTAGTGATTGTCACAAGTGGTTGTCACAAGATGAGTCATTTTAAACAATTTTGGGCAAGGCTGCTATTTTTTTATACAAGCAACAACTGATGGCTGTAGTAACAATCACTATAATGTTTTGTAAATTTATCCATTTAGGTTTGGGAGGGGTGTGCTGGAGCTGATCCCTGTGCTCAGGGTAAAGTGTCCATTTGTCATTTGCGAACACACCACAGCACAGTGTGAACAGCACAAAATTCTTCCTCTGTATTTAACCCATCCACCAAGTGAAGCAGCGGGCAGCTTTGGACTGAGTTCAGGATGTCTGTATCCCCAACGATCCCCCTAAACCATGTGGACAGCTGACTGTGAGTCAAAGTCACCAGCAGAACTAATCAAAATTTCCATTTCCATTTGGGGACATTTTCCAAGCAGCAAGGACATACCAGTTGCGGCAATCCAGTGGAACTGTTTTATTGTGAAACATGAGCTAATGCACTTGGTCACAGTTTTCCCCTGTAATGTTAAAAATCAGTTTCAGTATTTCTGCCATGCTAAACTAAAATTTGCTACTTGCAACATTTGCTGGCAGAGCAGTGAAGCAATCAGAGACACAGTTTACAATTTTATTAGGATTTTAGTGTGATATGTGCCTAATGTAGTGCTGAAAGTCAGTTTTAATTAGGGAGTCAGGCGGCCACTTGTCTTTTTCCAGTCACTAAACCTTATCTAATAGCACTCTTTAGGTTTTGTTGTTTTTCTCTCTCCCCACCAGTTTGGTTGTGTGGCTCCACCTTTAAATACAATTTGGTCTTGTTTTTCTTTTTCTTTTTTTTATCCCAGCCAATTTTGGAGCTGTGGCTCCTCTCTTAAATACAATTTGGTCTTGTTTTTCTTTCATTCTATTTTCTTTCTCTCCACCAGTTTTGGTGCTGTGGGTCCACCCTTAAATACAAGTTGGTGCCATTTGCAACAGATAAGCTAAAGCTAAAAATAAGAAAATACCTTTAGTGAACTCAAACATGCTGAATTTGCTTTTTGGACTACAAACCAGAACTAACCCATCATGTGGCACCCCGACTTTAGCCTGGCTAGCTCTTGCTATGATTATTTGAATACGTCCTTGTGGGTGCTGTATGCAGCCATCAAGAAGGGGATTCAATTGATCAAGGTGTGAATTCTGCACACAGTTATACACACCTCTCTACTTGCTATACAGGTGTGATTAAAAAGGACATTGACCAGAGCAGGTTTTGCAGTTCAGGCTGGAACTGGACTTCTCTGGAAGGTTGATCTCCAGAATCTCCACGGTTCCAGACCACCATCCTACTGGAACATGCTACTGGAACCATTTTACCTCACATTCATTTGAGAGCTAATTAAAATTCATTCAGATGCAAAGGGAATTGGGCAGAGTGTCCTGATCCTGAGTGGAACCCTTGAGCAAACTTTCAAGTGAAAGAGCCATTTGTCCTTCCTCTCCAAACCTATGCTAAACCCCCCCTGCTCTTCAGTCATACAGCTGCCACAGCCTGGGCCATTTTTTATCCCAGGTGAAGATATAGCACGGAGAAAAGTCAGGCCATTTTAGCTTAACCTCCATCTCGCAGATGGATCGGCCCAGCTGGACTCCAAGCTATTATTTGTGCTCTACATAAATCAGACGGCCGACTCCGAGCTTCCCGATAGGGGCTTAAATATGCGCTCGCTCTGCAGGGAGCTGTATTATTGACTTCATAACCATGATGTCTTCTCCAGCAACCTGAGCAGCGCATTCAGGCCTCCATCTGAACATACAGTGTGTACCAGTGGCACTTGAGTGTATGAGTGTATGCTGCCACTGTGTAATAATGCCTGTAAGTACCACCTGTTGCTCTTTTGAAAGGTCCACTGTAGATCCATTCTAGATACCTCACCGGGTGGATATATGTATCAAGCAATTAAAAAAATAATCTCATTAATTACAAACTCAGATTAATTAATCTAAATTAATCGCACACATTTTTTGCTGTAAAAGTGTTTACAGCAAACCTGTTTCTGCACGGTTCATGTACAATAATCAAAAATGCTTCAGCAAGAACAATGATAGAACTGCATCCATCTATAAGGTGCAGTTTAAGACAATGTACATACAAGCAGGGGCATCAAAAGCATTTTTAATGTGGGGGGACCACTCTGTTGGGGGGTCTGGAAGGGGGATGGGGGAGTTGTGGGGGCATGTGCTGCACTTAGCGTCTCGCCTGTTTCACTCATTCAAATCACTAGGTGGATAAGTGGGGGGATGAAAATAGACATTTTTAAAAGTCTAATATTAACTAATATAATGGTTCTGGCACCCATGCATACAAGGCATCTCAAACCACAATTATACATTAGAAGTAACAATAGAATAACACCCCTTAGAACTATTTCTCCAGTACTATAATTGACAAAGTAAACTCAGCAACAGAGACCATTTTGTCAGGGAGTTAGTGAGTCACACGTAGTTTTGCTCACTTTGAGTTTGAGCGCCTGATCCAGTGTGGCTGGCCGCTGGCGCTGGGATCAGGGGCCAGCATGTACAGTAACCCCATGTTTATATGAAGTTCAGCAGTCGCGGTTTCAGTCTCTCACAGATTTTTTCTGAGAACTGAACTAATAATTGTTTGTGGAACACTAACGCGGAAACCAAAGAGACCCTCCGTATTTTTTTATTTGCTTTTGTGATGTCCGGGCGTTGCCCCCTCATCCTCGTTCTGGGTTGTTTATGTTTGAGCATGGTGGTTAGCAAGGCAGTCAGACACACCTGAACGGAATGAGCCCAGACATAAACAACTCTGCACAAGGCCCGGACGTCTCAGCTTTTTTCGAGGCAATATAAAATTTTTCATGCATTTTAGTGCCAAATTATTAAGAAAAATAATTTACTAATTTTGCAACATAAATATTAACATAAATTCAGCTACATTTCCATATAAATAATAACTATACATTTTTTGATACTGTCCACAGAACACAAAGAAAGGACATTTTGGAATAGTGAAATGCCGCTGTACTCAGTTTGAAAGTAGCCAGTCCGTGAACGCTATTTATTTCTCCTTGATGCTGATTGGCTGCTGTCCTTTGACGCACCCCTTTGCAGCTGCAGTCCAGAATTTCCCCCGTGGAGCGTCTCGAGTGCTCTCATGTTTTTCGTTTTGTTCTTCTTAGAGCCCTGTATTTTTATTACTGTAAATTAAATTAATTTATTACTGCATTTACTCTGCGTATACCAAAGAAAACAACAGCTCATACCAAAGAAAACATGCTTGCATGAATTACAGTACAGTCTATATAGGAGTAACATCGGTATTTTACATTCTAGCACAGCGGAGACAGCAGTTCAGTGTACACTGTACAGTACGGATACAAGTTTACCTTTACATTTTGCTCAGGGTAATGTATTAAGCTGAGTTTAAAATGAAATTAAAGTGTTTTGGGAGTATAATTGGGGGCACATTCAGGGTTTACACTATAAAAATAGGCATTTTTAGGCATTTTTTTACCACATCACAAATTCAGTTTTATATATATAAAATATATTTATATATATAAAATATATTTATATA
>JBBIGA010000083.1:7363887-7375201 GCA_037576975.1 Alestes dentex
ATGGCGGGTGCACAAGTTCATCTTTACAATGGCTCCATAGTTATTGGGGGTCATAAGATGTCCCTTTAGTGTTGAGGCATTTCGAGCTCTGCTGTTTAAACAAAGAGATAATATAACCAGCTCTTTCCTTATGCGTGCACGTGATTATCATATGTGCATGAGCTTTCTCTGATCCTACACAGGTCTGACTGGTTTCCTCCCCCATCAGCAGAGCCAACTCAACACCAGGTGGTGATCAGTTGACAGCTCCGCCCCTCTCTTCACCCAAGTGTCCAATACATGCGGCCACAAGTCGGATGAAACAACTACAAAGTCAATCATCGAACTGCGGCCTAGGGTGTCCTGATGCCAAGTGCACATATGGACACCCTTATTCTTGAACATGGTGTTTGTTATGGACAAACCATGACGAGCACAGAACAAACAAAACACCACTCAGGTTCAGATCAGGGGGGCCATTCCTCACAATCAAGCCCCTCCAAGTACCACTGTCATTGCCCACTAGAGCATTGAAGTCCCTCAGGTAAACAAGTGTCCCCAGAAGGAGTGCTCTCCAGCACACCCTCCAAGGACTCTAAAAAGGGTGGGTACTCTGAACTGGTGTTCGGTGCGTAGGCACAAACGACAGTCAGGACCCGTCCCCTCACCCGAAGACGAAGAGAGGCTACCCTCTTGTCCACTGGGGTAAACCCCAATGTACAGGCACCAAGCTGGGGGGCTATAAGTATGCCCACACCCGCTTGACGCCTCTCATCATGGGCAACTCCAGAGTGGAAGAGAGTCCAACCCCTCTCAAGGAGACTGGTTCCAGAGCCCAGACCATGCATCGAGGTGAGTCCAACTATATCTAGCCGGAACCTCTCAACCTTGCGCACCAGCTCAAGCTCCTTCCCCACCAGAGAGGTGACATTCCACATCTCTAGAGCTAGCCAAGTTCCCACCTTTGGCTGCCACCCAACTCACATTGCGCCTGACCCCATGGCCCCTCCTGTGGGTGGTGAGCCCATTGGAAGGGCGACCCATGTCCTCTCCTCGGGCTTTGCCCAGCCGGGCCCCATGGGTATAAGCCCAGCCACCAGGCGATTGCCATTGAGCCCAACCCCCAGGCCTGGCTCCAGAGGGGGACCCCGGTGACCCACGTCCAGGCAAAGGAAAACACTTCTTCACAATCTTTTTCTTCATTGGGTGTCTCTTGAGCTGCTCTTCGTCTGGCTCCTCACCCAGGAGCTGTTTGCCATGGGTGACCCAACCAGGGGCATAAGCGACAACATGGCTCCTGGGATCAAAACACTGGGGAGCCGACACCTTATAAAAAATGTAAATAATTGATATTTAAATATGAAAGGTATTAAAATGTAACATTATTTATATGATTATATAAATTATTTTATGTACCTGAAATGATGCACAAACCTAAATTTAAAGCATATTTTAGTAAATATTACATCCAGTATTTATGTAAAGCATTTTGTTGATAGATAGATTGATAGATAGATAGATAGATAGATAGATAGATAGATAGATAGATAGATAGATAGATAGATTTTTAACAGTAACACTATTTTTTTGCATTTTGACTAAGTAGCAAGTGGAATCAGATTAACATTCATACATACATGCTCTACCTATAAAACAAACAGTAGGTAAAATTAAAATTTTATTTATTTTAGTTTTTGCTTATATTAGACTGAGAGCAATTATATAGCATCCTCACTGCCTCCCCCTTGACTGTGCACTTGGTAGAACATTGTAGAGAGCAAAAGAGTTGACGTCCCCCTCCTGGAGGACCGTTGTTTTACCACAACTACTTTAGGATATCGTGTCATTATCCTTCCAATCTGCTGTGATGTTTATGGCATGTTCATGCCAGTCCTATGTATCAGGGTGTTTTCAGAGATTTTTTTCTAAAGTTTTACAAGGCCCAGAGTTATGTGAGAAAGGAAAGTGCATTCACACATTTCTGTTTTTTTTATTATTATTTTTTTTTTTTCATAACACACAGACAGAATATGTCCTCCTTTCTCCTGAAGCCACTAAAAAAGGCTTATTACATCAGACCCTCTGTCTTATTGCTGCGCTGACGTGGTCTCAGCCCAGGATTTTCCGGAATGTCGATTTCACAGAAGCAGCCTTCGCCTGCCGTTGTTGTGGCATGAGATGATTTGAAGACAATATTTCCGGAATCTTGCGCATCTGGAGTGTTTGTGGCTGAGGGAAACATGCCCACTTTCTGTGTCTGATTATGTTAAAAAAATTATACAAGACTACATAAAAATACACCCTTTGTTGTATTTTAATGTAGTCTTAAGGAACTCCAGGCTGTCTGAAGGACTTTCAAAGACTCTCATTTTCAGACCTGTCTCAGTGTTAACTTATTTCAATGCTGAGATTTTTTTTTCAATTTCTCCATAAAAAGCTGTTCATTTGGAGCTTCTATTATGGAAGCAAAACACTGGGGACATGCTCTTGGCCTTTTTATCTGATCTGATCCTGACTTATTAGAAAGTGTAGTGTTTAAAGTCTTTTACACACCTCTCACTGCAGAAATCCATTCAAAACTGTTCATTTTCTAGAACATCTTCTAAGATGAGAACCCTACAATGACACTCATACTAAGTGTCATTCTTAAAATGCATGTAATCCCACTTTTACCTTGCAGGAGAGGAACTGTGTACTGTTCAGTAAAGCTTTCTGCTGTGACTGAGACATAAAACCTACAGTACTATGCAATGGTTCTGAGTCCCTCATTTCTTCATATTTTGCATCCAGATCCACTTGTTGCACTGTTCAGTAAAGCATCCCCCATTGACTGAGACCTGAGAGCTACATACTGTGCAAAAGTCTTGAGCCACCTCATATTACTTCATATTGTGTTTCCAAAGATCCAGACTTTCTTGTATTTTTAATGAAGTATTGAGGAACAGTTGTCCAGGCTTCTTGAAGGACTTTCAATGTCTCTCATTTTCAGTCCAGTCCCTGAACCTGACCAGTTTTTGTTTGTTAAGCCACACAGTGACCAACATATGAATCATTTAAACAGAACAAAGCACATTTAACTTAAGTCCTGAACCAGTGACGAAACAGGTGCGATGATTCCAGATGATCAGGCGGTGATCAATATACTGGTGGTGCTGAATGCTGAGTAGTTGGAATTCCTTTATCTAGGCTCCTTGTGTCTTTAGGAAATGTGCAGCCTGTCACAGTAAAATATTTGGTGCCTTTTCTTTAATTTAATCTACTCAGTATGCCAAAGATAAGACAGTTTGACCGGCAGAAAACAGTATTTTTGCACCAACACACACACACACACACACACACACACACACACATCTGATGACCTGTGCTTTCCACACAATTTCTCCACTTATTTAAATAAACTAGGGCATAATGCTGATAATAATCTGGTTTTAAAAGCTATTAAAATGGTCAAACATTACACATCAGTGTTTTTTTATGCATCACATTGTTAAAAAACCTCCATCAAATAACAGCTTTTGTGTTTGCAAACATTTCATGCTGGTAATGAAATGCGTTGCTCATATTGATTATTATTAGTAAATGAAATTATTTTTTGAGCTTTATATTTGATCACAAACTGTTGCCAAACCCATGATATACTGCATTAATGTCAATGTTCAGCACTGTTTAATTTTTTTTTACCCCAGGAAATAGTAGAGTAGAGGAGGTCAGACTGAAGGAGAGCGCTGGATATGTTTAAAGGGTTAACATGGGGCCGCTGAGGGTTTATTGGACACGACCGCTATTTGTGACAGATGAGGATAGAGGTTGGCCGAGGGTAACACACAGCGGTAATTTATTTGTCAGTCAGATAAATGACTGCCTCTCTCTCTCTCTCTCTCTCTTTATATCTCTCCCTCTATCTGCTTGATCTCTCTCTCTCTCTCTCTCTCTCTCTCTCTCTCTCTCTCTCTCTCTCTCTCTCTGTACAGGTGAGTGCAGCTGTTTGGAGGGTTACTCACCCGACCCAGAGCACAAACATCTCTGCACCCGCACTGACTGGGGCCGCAATGAAGGGTAAAACTCTACAAAACACAGTCTTCACACACACACACATACACACACACTCACACACACACACACACACACACACACACACACAGAAAGGTCAGGGATAATCAACAACCTGCAAACAGATTTGGCAGGAGAGAGATAAAGAAAGAAAGAGAGAGGTAGAGAGAGAGAGAGAGAGAGAGAGGCAAGAAAGTATGAGGTGTAAGAGGAAATAGAGGGAGAGAGAAGTGAAGGAAAAAGAACGAAAGAATGAGAGCGAGAGAAACAAAGAGTGAGGTGAGTTGAAAGAAAACAATACAGAAAGTACAGAAAGAAAATGAGAGGTAGAGAGACACAGAAAGAGAGAGGGAGAGTTTGGAAGAGAGAAGGAGTGGAGAGAGAGAAATCGAGTGAGAAAGAAAAGAAGAAAGAATTAGCAAAAAAGGCAAGTTAAAAGAAAGTGTAAAAGAGGAGAGAGAAGGAGAGAGGGAGAGAGTGAGAGAGAGAGAAAGAGAGAGGGAGAGAGAGATGTAGAGAATGTGAGAGAGATGGAGAGGGGGAGAGTGAGTGAGAGAGAGGGAGAGAAAGAGAGACAGAGAGAGAGAGCAGAAAATTAGCTTCATCACCGCTCCGAAAGCCCAGTGAAGTGTTACTACCCTCCGTCTGACTCTGCCTGTGAATGTTAATTAAACTGACTGGGGCAGCAGTTCGTCCAATAAAACGCCACCACAAGACGTAGGCTTCCCTCCTGGCAGAGCTATGAGAGGCGGAGCGGTGATGCAGCGGGAGAGAAAGATCTACAGATGAAAGATTTCTTAGTGATGCAGCAGTTTTGAGATACACTGTAAATTTACATGGACACTAAATTAAATGATTTAGAAAAAAAATACTTCACGAACGAAGCAACAGGTGACTGATTTCCCAGCACAGCTTTAATCAAATTCCAGATCGGGAACAGACCAGAGCAGAAAATCAACCAGTTAGCAACTGGCAGTACATTTGCTTTACATACATTAATGTACATTTTGCCTGAAAAATAAATAACTTGTTAACAACCTGATTCCCTCATTCAGACAGATGTGTTATATACGGAATGTGTGAGGAGTTAAAAAGGCTTGATCCTAAGAATGTGCTCTTTAAGAAAGGGTTTTTCAACGGTTCTTCATTAAAGGCTATGGTTCTGCACTGAGCTGTGATAAATTGAACGCATTTAATTAAAAATGTTTTATTAAATGGGTAAGATGTAAACAATGTCATTCAGAGTGGGTTTTGGATTAAAAGCTCAGTTCAGAATTGTTTACAATGGTCTGCCTCTATAAGCTCCCTCTCAAAAAGTTATTACAGGGGGGTCCTCGGGCTACGACAGTCTCGACATGTGACATAACTAGTTTGGTTGCGCACTGCGGAAGAATATGCAGTATATGCAGGATATGCATAATACGCATAATACACAGTAATGTGGCATATGAGTGAGGGAGGTGGCGTCCCCCAGTACGCTTTCCTACGCCATTGTGGACAGTTAAAAGCGCAGGTGTTTTTACACTCATTTTTTGTCATTATTTCCGTTACTACAGTACAGTGTACATTTATGTCATTTTCCTTTTTCTGTGGCTTGGTTGTGTTTTTATGCTCTAGATCATGATTTTACAACTATGTTGGGATCGGTAAATGACTTAGGCTAGGGTTCGACTAACACCAAAATTTGAGTTACATCACAGTCAAAGGAGCGGATCAGTGAATTGTTTTGGCCAAAAACATGTTTTTCAGAAATTATTCTCCATTTTCAATATCTCATGCTGCATAATTCATTTTGTATACATTATAAATGTATATGTCCCTGCTTGGCTCCTGTAGGCCGTGGCCATACTCGAATCTGGAGAAGGGTTACGACCTGGTAACGGGGGAGCAGGCACCAGAGAGGATCTTCAGGTGAGCACTTCCCATCTCCTTGTCCGAATGCATAAGCAGGTGTGTGTTGAGAGATGTTCCCCAGACACACATCTCAGCCCAGTAGACAGGGTGTCCTTCCAAACACAGCATTCTGAGTAGAACAAGACTCGACAAAAGCCCCAGGGGCAAACGGAAAGGGGGGGATTCAGGACCACTCTAGCCTCGGGCAATGTTCTGGCCCAGGGCTTTTCACCAGTCTTTTTTGATGGTTCGCCTTCTTGATGGGCCCAGCCTCCATGACATTTCAGATGGAGGGCAAGGGCTACAGTGACCGGAGGCAGGATTTACCGCCAACTCCGGGGACTCTTTCATGAGGACCTTTCTGCCTCTCGCGGAATTGAATTCTTTGGGAAGTCCAACCCTGGGCGGTTCTCAAGGGCTACATTTAGAATTGGGAGGAGTGGATGAACTTAAAAAAAAATACTCTGATGTAGACTGAAGTTGCCAGTTTATTAGGTACATTCCCTGCCTTGGTCGCTCCGATTCCATTGAAGAATGGAGGAGATAAACTTGGTGGTGACAGATGGGCCACGTTCTGTAAATCCAGGGGTCACCAATCTTGGAAATCATGTTTTCTTGATTTTCCAAATAAAAATAACAATATTGGAAAAAAATGAAGCAGTGGCACATAAAAACAATGGCTAATAAAATAAGTTATCCACAATTTATTTGTAAAGATTGGTAAAGACCATAATGTGACTTTGATTGGGTGTTTTTGCACACAACAGTAATCAACAGGAACCTTTCAACAGTCTAATAGTGTTATAAAATACAGGACTGGGCAGGAGTCTTGAGCCACTCATCCCTTACAAGAAAGTCTGGATCTTTGGAAACAAATATGAAGAAATGTGAGGTGGCTAAAGACTTTTGCACAGTATGTAGCTCTCAGGTCTCAGTCAATGGGAGATGCTTTACTGAACAGCATACAGTTCCTCTCCTGCAAGGCAAAGAGTCTTAGTGTGAGAGTGATTGTAGTGTTCAGGAGGATGCATTCCACCTTTTCTTAGAAGCCATTTTAGAATGTAAATAGTTTTGAATGGATTTCTGCAGTGAGAAACTGTAAAAAAGACTTTGTGTAAAAAAAGACTCTTTTACCTATGGGTGAGGTCAACAAAGGGCAGGGGGACAACACAAAAATTCACCTGTGTTTCTAAACAATTTAACAAATCATTCCAATAAGCAACTTTTCATTGAGAATCGGAAAAAAAAATCTTAGCACTGAAATAAGTTAACACTGATATTATTTTCCAAGAGATTTCAGACCATTTCTGTCAGTCTGTCCATCACAAAACTTTGAAAAAGAAAAAGTATTTTTTTTTAAATGTTGTAGGAAAAACAGTGACTAGGCATTATATATAAAAAAAATCATATACAAATTTGGAGCTGCCTTAACATTTAGAGTTAAGTAAACTATTAAGAATAATTAGTGGTGTGCTGACCCAAGGAAGGCCAAAATCACTAGATCAGATATCAGAAAAACGCCTGGATGATCATGAGCAACATGCTGTAAAGAAAGACGCACAGATGAGAAGGTGTCCCAAATGGCACCCTGCTGCCTACATATAGTGCACTGCAAACACAGGCCCCTGCACCCAGACCATGTAAAAATGTCTAACAAAGAGCCACTGGAGATTCAGCCCTGTGGAGAAACTGGAATTTTATAACTTACATAGCGATCCTTAGGGAGCCATTTCATTTGTAGACAAATAGACAAAGGGGACATATTATGCAAAACTCACTTTTTGCATCCTTTTGTATTTCCATTTGTGTCTCTACTGTTCCTATAAACACTCCAAGTGCAAAAAACACATCTATCCATTTTCAGTGAGTCAACTGAAAGATTTTGGTGTCAGGAATCATATGCTTTTATGAGCCGTCTGGACGGCTCTCCTATTGTGATGTTACAATGGGAAAATTTTCATAGAACCACCTCTCACCTGTCGAGCCCCCACCCACTAGATTAGTTGAAGATCCACCATTTTTGTCTGCTGGTTTTACGAGCACGCATAAGACACCAAGCG
Organism: Alestes dentex; assembly: GCA_037576975.1. Classification (NCBI taxonomy): domain Eukaryota; kingdom Metazoa; phylum Chordata; class Actinopteri; order Characiformes; family Alestidae; genus Alestes; species Alestes dentex. Next base: position 7,371,870 of record JBBIGA010000083.1, read on the forward strand.
CTACAGGCAAAGGCAAGTCACTCATGAAGTGTTGTGTTCATCTTGCTCTGGGTCTGACTCAGGGTCGAACATTTAGGGCTGGATAGAGCCATTTTCTGCCATTTTTATGTGTGTTAAATGCGCAGCATTAGCATGGGATGGGTGGGGCGTGGCCAGAAACAGCTTATTCGCATCGAAGTGACAGAGGCCTTAAATGGTTCATTTTGAAAGGGACTGAAACTGTCAAGAATAGAGCTGGTGAGATCTTTAAAAAGAGGTCCCCTTTAAGTAAAGTGGCCCCTTATAGTCACGCATGAACACACCACAGCACAGCATACAGTGTGAAACTCTTTCTCTGCATTTAACCCACTCACCAAGTGAAGCAGGGGGCTGCCACAAATGAGGGGCACCCGCGGAGCAGTGTGTGGGGACGATACCTTGCTCAAGGTTGCCTCAGTGATGACACTAGCAGTGTCGGGAATCAAACCCTTCTGATTTCAGGGGCAGCTCCCTAACAAGAAGTCCACCACACTGTAACAAACAAAAAGTTGGGAAAACTTAAAAATTTTAGGCAACCTGCTGCCAAGCATTTTTAAGTTTTCTCAACTTCACGTCCATGTAGTTGTGCTGACTTAATTTCCTAAGTTACACTGTGAGTTCAAACAGGGCAGTGCTTTAAGTTTCCTCAACTTCACTTTGCAAGGTCAATCAAATAGTAAGTGTGATTTTGCTGAGATTGAAACGATACGTGGGGGAACTATTATAACCCAAAGAAGAAAAGCAGGTTAGCACAACTGCATGGTGATTGAAGTTGAGAAAACTTAGAAAGGCTGTGCAGCTGGTTGCTTTGCATTTCTAAGTTTGCTCAAATCACTCTAAACTTACTTTGTAAGTTTAACTAAATACATAAAAAATGAAAGGCAATTAATTACAAGTTCATCTTAGCAATCACAGCAGAGACAATGAATTATTTAACCACTGAATACAACTTTTTTTATTTCGCTCTCCTTTTGGAACATTGTGTATACACACATTTATTTACATTTTTTAAATTTAAATTTAGGATGTGTGCCATAATTATTAGGCTAACATGCCTGACTCCATATGAGCAGAACTTTTACGTCAAGAAAGATTCCATCTTTGAACAAAAAAGAATCCCTCTCACATCGGACGCATACAAACAATTAAAAGCTTAAGGTTACAAAAAGATGAAGAAATCCAGTAATATCATCAATCTCTAGAGCAAAGTCACACAGATCCAAATACGAATGCATACTACAATCATGAATATGATAAGCTGTTAGATTACTCAAACATGGCTGACTGCCACATTAATAGAACCTTTAAATAGAAAATCTTTCTTTGAACACTGTGAAACTAACAGACTATGACCTAAAAGAACGCACACTGTCCATCTTGATGGTGCATATACGCATATTAAACTGGAGCCTTAAAAAAACAAACAAAACACGTTCTATCAAAGAAAAACTGTATAAGTTTGTGTAGCTCAATCACAACTGTACTAAATAGCTTACTAAGCTAATCTCAAAACTAGCAATTCCCAGTTTCCTGAATGTCCCTTGTGACATTCCATCATGACACACACAACATACAATATCACCAATGTTCATAGTCCTCCACCTCAGTACCTCAGTAATTTTTTTCTGAAAGACTGCACCCTTGCAGAAAGATTGGTATCAAGGTGCATGAAAACCTTGAATGGCTTCAAACATGTATTTCAGTTCTGTTGGATACTTTATGTTCAAAGCATAAAGTAGTCCAAAAAGGAGGGCCATCGCAGTGGGAAGGTCAGGGAGGTCGTCAAGTACGCCCTGCTCCTCAGTAATCAAAGCAAAACACCTTACATTTGCGTTTGTCTCCATGGTGGCAACATCGTCCTCAATGACAGTTAAAATCCCTGTCTGGACTCCACGGGTAGTGCCGCCATTCACATCCACAGTATCCTGCAGGGCAATGACACATCAAACAAATGCCACTTAGGATAAAATAAACTTGACAACTTTCAACAGTCAACATGTTCAGGGACTTCCTCCCAGCACAATGCTGAGTACAAAGTTTTTAAAAAAATATCCATTATCATCACAGTTTTAAGAAAGTGAATGATTGTTTGTCATTGTGAACACAATGTGCACCACAACGAAATGTGAGCCCTGCATTTGACCCATCTGTGAATGAGCAGTTTATCAATAACCAAAGGGGTTGGCTTACTGAAACCACAATGAAACCCATATTTTAACTTCATAACAATTCAATAACTACTGGGTGACATACCAGGCAAGATTTGAAGAAGGAATCTGTGTTCTCCCTGAAAAACAATGGTAGGTCTTGCAGAGCTGCTGTTTTGCTATGCGACATCACATTGGTTGTCTGGAACATGCAGCAAAGCAGGAAAGGAACTTTCAGATTTAGTCTTACATTTTGTATTTGTAAGTCAGGTAATGCTAGGGCTAGGGCACTGTCAAGCAACAAGGGATTCAAATATGTGCTGTACACAAAACATTGAGAGTTTTTTTTTTTTCCCTGAGGAGGGCAAATTCAAATGTATAACACTAATAATTAGCAAGGGATAGAGCAAAGTCATGTTTAGAAACATTGTCAGAACTACAGACACCCAGTGTTAGATATTTACCTGCAGTAAAGTCTTCAATTCATCTCTAAATGATCTACTTTGTGATCTGATCTTTGGTGCATACTCATCCAGTGAAGAGAAAAATGTCTCCTTGAGAGAAACGCCAGTGCTTCCATAAAAAGCCAAGCCTTTTCAAATCTATGCACTTACTTGCTCTTCCATATATGTCCAGTAAACCCCCACTTTAAAGCGGATCAGCAGTCGCGTTTCAGTCCGTTGCAGATTTTTCTGAGAACCAAACTAATAATGGTTCGCTGAAACCCCCGCATTTTTTTTTCTTTTGTGACGTCCGTGCCTCGTCCGCCACACCCCATCGTCCTCATTTGCATGAAAAATTATATCTTTTTGTGGCAAGATGTAATTTTTCATGCATTTTGGTGCTAAATTATTAAGAACATAATTTTAACATAAATATTAATGTAAATTCAGCTACATTTCCATATGAAAAATAACTTGTTTTATAGTATATAAGGCATCTTGAGATGGTGAAATACCGATGTGCTCAGAGGCGGGAGGTTTGAAAGTAGCCATTCCGAGAACGTTATTTATTTCTCCTTGCTGCTGATTGGCTGCTGCTCTTTGATGCAGCTGCAGTCCAGAATTTCCCCTGTGGAGCTTCTCGAGTATTCCTGTGTTTTTGTTTTGTTCTTCTTAAAGCCTAGTATTTTTATTACAGTTCAGTCTATACAGGGGTAATATCGGT
>JBBIGA010000083.1:7375301-7406978 GCA_037576975.1 Alestes dentex
TTCCTGTGTTTTTGTTTTGTTCTTCTTAAAGCCTAGTATTTTTATTACAGTTCAGTCTATACAGGGGTAATATCGGTATTTACATTCTAGCACCGTGGGAGTTCAGTATGAATATGGTTTTACCTTTACATTTTCTTTAAGGTGAGTTTAAAATGAAATTAAAGTGTGTTGGGAGCATATTTGTGGGCATACTTAGGGTTTACACTATAAAAATAGGCATTTTTTAGTCATTTTTTACCACATCACAAAATTTCACTATATGCGGGTGCTCTTGGCACGTTACATTTATATACATAAATATATCGCCAAAATTACCATGGCCACTTTAATTAAAAACAATGTATAATTTCACATAGTTAACCAGTCCTATACTGATAGATTGTCATTTGGCTAACATTGCAAAAAGAAAATTCGCCACGAAATTACTAAATGGCTAACTTTAACATTCGTTTGATATTGATGCTAGCAAGCTGGCAAAACTGGAAGCATAACTTACAGCCGATGTTACTTAGCTTAAAACAAGCCAAATTTAACGTTATCAAGCATAGAAACAGTCTTGACACAAAGCATTATTAATCACAGAATTTATTATTCGAATGAAAGGTTTCATACCAATCTTTTCACCTCAAACTGTCTAAACAAAACTTAGTAGTAATGAACATAGCACAAAAGTAGAAGTCAGTCTTACCTTAAGCATATCCTCGCCGAAACTTCCGAACCGTTTGTTGTTCCAAGGCGGAAAGGTAGTGCGCACGTGCAGTGATGAAAAGTACACGGAATGTTCACCGTGTTGACTAAAACTGAAGAAAGCGATTTAACGCAACTTTATCATTTCCCTTGAACATTAGAAGAAGAAAAATAACTCATGTTTAGAAGTTACTTGAACATTTATTAGGTATATTTGCTTTTTCTTAATTTCAGTTAACAATTTTGAAAGTTAGATTTTTTACAGTGCAGCTGCCCAACAACTAACAGCTTAGTTCTTGAAGAGAGAGGAAAAGATGGTACTGAATCGATACCAGTATATCAGCAGATACTTGAGGTTGTGGTATCGGTATCAACATTAGACACGGAAAAGTAGTATCCAATAATAATCTGCGCTATATATTCTGTTAAGTTTTATTGCAACTTATAACACCCTTTTTTGATAAGTGTCATCAATTAAAGCAACATTTTAAAACCTTTATCAAAATAGGCCGATATGCTGCTGAGATCTTCGGAAGCCTGAAGATGAAAGATCATAGCTGGGAGGTTGTAATCTGTCTGAAAAGGCCTAATGCTGTAATAAGTAAGCGACTATAAAGGTGTTACTGGGCCATTTAGTTTAATAAGTGGATGATACTGTCTGAATGCGGCCTCATGTGAAGACTTAAGTATTATGAAAGCACTTGCATTGCTTAATTAGCTCAATCCGTCTGTTCTGACTGATTGCACTGCCGAGGTTGGAGCGTGCCATAATCATTACGTATAGTAATTATAATTTCTCGCCTTGCCAATTAACCGTCCGTCACTGTTTAATTAGCAAATTTCTGAAGCGCTCGAAGTAAATGTTTCTGAGCTTTCTAAGTGCAGAAGGCTAAAGCAGTAGTTCACAAACTTCTACAGTTACATAGGCCCTTAGACATTACTCCCCCGACCACACACACACACACAATAAAGTATGTGGTAAATATGAGGTCAGCCATAACATTACAACCATCTGCCTAATATTGCGTAGCCCCCACTTGTGCCACTAAAACAGCTCTGACCAGTTGAGACCTGGACTCCACAAGACCTCTGAAGGTCTGTTGCTCTGCACCAAGATGTTACAGCAGATCCTCTAAAGTCTGGTATGCTGGAGGTAGGGCTTCCATGGATCGGATCCCACAAGTTTGTCCAGTTTGTCCAGAACTTCCCACAAATGCTTGATCGGATTGGGATTTTGGTCATTTGGAGCCCAAGTCAGCACTATGAACTTTTTGTCATGTTCCTCGAACTGTTCCTGAATAGTGTTTGTAGTGTTGGGGTGGTGTCATTATGCTGAAAGAGTACACTGCCAGTAGGGAACAACATCTCCATGAAGGGCTGAACTTGGCCTGCACCAATGTTTAGGTTGGTGGTCTGTGTCAAAGTAATGTCCACACGAATGCAAAACCCAGGATTTCCCAGCAACACATCACCCAGAGCATCACACTGCCTCCACAGCCTCACCCTATTGCGTCTTGATGCCATCTCTACACCTGACTGTTCACACGATCTAAAGGAAAGTGAATTCTCAGACCAGGCCAACTTCTTCCTTTGCTCCATGTTCCAGTTCTGATGCTCACATGCCTTTTACAGGTGCTTTTGTAAAAGCAGGGTTGTCGCATTGTGTATTCTGACCCCTATCTATCAGAGCCAGCATGAACTTTTTCAGCTGTTTGTCCTACAGCAGCACTTCTGTAGAACCAGACGGGCTACTCTTTGTTCCCCACAAACATCAGTGAGATTTGGGTGCCCGTGACCCTGTCACCTGTTGTTCCTCCTTTATAAACTTTTGATGGGTATTGACCACTGCATAATGGGAAAATATATCCTAAACCCTGGGGCTTCTTTTTGCACAGAACTGTTGGTCTATAGTGTAGACTCCAGGATTGGGAACCTATAGTCTAAAGAATGCCTTTGCTAATCCAGTGTCCTAAAAACGCCAACCAGAAACAGTATACTTGAAATTCACCTCTCCTCTCTCACCTCACTCACCTGGACTGTCATCACTCTCTACCTACTGGTGACACAATCATTTAATGCAGTCAGCCTACTGTTGATTGACGGTTTGGAGAAGGAGCCAATCGATGGAGCCCTTCTAGTGTCAGACGATGAGCTGGACCACGGGTGTGTTATTTATGAGTGGAAGAGCGCATTGATCCAGTGTGATTCACCGTGTACTTGTCTATATCATAGGTCAGGGACCTGGTTTGCTTAGTGGTCAAGCCTTATAAGAACTGATGCCAATAAGTGATGGCCAGGGTGTTAAATGACCCACAAATCTACAGTTATTATCATTCTTTTACATAGTTAATTATATAATTATGGTGCTAATACAGTTTTCAAGTCAGCACTGATATTTCCATGGAAACAAATAAGAAAAAATTCTTAGTTCCATAAAACAAGACTGTGGTGTAACTATAGATGTATTTAGTACACCCCATCCACACACACACACACACACACACACACACGACATCATTCACCCCTGGGCCCACCATTTGGCCCTGGGTCAACCCTTTCACTCTTTTCAGGAGACTCAATTTCATTGTTTCTGCAGAAATCTGCAGGGGTTGTTTTTCATTACTTCTAATAAACATCTCCAAAATTCAACATTTACTTCTTAAGGCTTTTGTTTATTTTTCTGTTAATTGTTTTTCCCGTTTTTCTTCTGACACTGATGTTTAGCATGTTTCAATGATATACATGAAATCAGAGCAAAACCCCATATCTTCCAAAGAAAACTTCATAGGTGTCTTTGTCTTAATTTTCCATGTAAATTAATGTGAAAAGGTTTTATTCTAAGGTCATTTTAGACTGCTTCTATTGATCCATTCTTCATGAAATTTGAACACAGTATGCACACCAAATTACATTTTCAAATCATTCAAGAAGAAAACTGCAGTGTTTTAATTCTTTGATATTTCATTACAGATGAATCCTTTTGATTTTAGAATTATAGCTAATGAGCAGATCTATAGCTAAAGAATCTTTTTGAAAGATCCATGTTATGAATCAATAGATGTCAGAGCTGCATGTGTAGTGCTGATGGAAAATAACTGGCGCCGTTAAAAAACTAGGCGGCCTTAAACTTAATTGAGCTTTCATAATATGTTATTATTCAGAATAAGTAGCGGCCCAGCAGGTACCCTGGTGGTTAGGGACTTGCCCCTGTATTCAGAAGGTTGTGGGTTTGAAACTCACCGATAGTGTCATCACTGACGTAGCCTTGAGCAAGATACCGTCTGCTTGAGCAAGATACCGGGTGCCCCTCATTGGTGGCAGCCCCCTGCTTCTCTTGGTGAATAGGTAAAATACAGAGAAAAATTTCACATTGTTCACACTATGTGCTGTGGTGTCTATAAGCAGCCACTTTACTTTCACACTGTGTGGTGTGTTCACACATGACTATAAGGGGCCACTTTACTTTATGTATTATGTAATAAGATAACACGAAGTAAAACACATACAATTTCTTTTTCTACTGTGTATCTATTTAAAGGGCCCTTTAAAGAAAGGGGCCTGGTCATCCCTGACCCTCCATATGCAATGGCCCGCTGGTGCTTTTTTTTTTTTTTCACTTTACTTATTTTTGCCCACCCCTCAACTGTTCTTTGCCCTTTGTTTTGCATGTTGCAGATGAGCTCTTCTACTTTATGCTAATTGGCCATGTGTCATTAGCTAGGGGAAATTCAGGGTGACTTCTAAACAAAGATCTGCAGCAACTGATTTGTAAAACTCCAAGCAAAGGTTATCCACTTAATATTCCTTATTCGTTGGTAAGTAGATTAATTTCAGTGGGCTAATGATCCGTTTGCTGGAGACAACATTAAGTGCTTTATCAAGAATGTCAGCGAGCAGTTAGTGGAGAACTTCAATGGAAGTAAACACAAAGTGAGTAGCAGTCAGCCGGTTGATTGGGGTACGCCCATGGCAAGACACGTAGGGTGCGAATCGAGTCAAATTTAATTATTTTATTATATTTACAGCTGCTGCTGTCACAAAGAACATCAGAATCTGGATCCGAGACCCTGGGGGGACAGAGGGCAACTAAAGTGAGGAAAATCCCCCTAAAGCTGGATGATGAAACCTTCCCAACAGTTTATGTCCGTGTCTTCAAAACTGTATCCATGGAGTCGTACCAGCGCACCAAGTTTTTTCTTTTAGTGCTACTTTTGTTATTGCAGTCGTTTATTTTTTACAATTTTTTTAAACTTTTTCCCATGTGATGAATAACTAACCCAGCTAACTTGGTGCATCTTCAGATTTCTCGCAGCGTTAAAAAACTCACACTGAAATTCATCTTCAGCCCAAACAGACAGTAATGCTTGTACTTCATCAACTTCCCAGTTGTTAATTTATATCTCCATTGTTGTTTTTTCATCTTTCCTAGTCCATCTGTTGTCATGACAACATTTTGACCAATCAAAAAGCAGTGAAGCAGTCAAGTTAGCTGTGGCCTGCTTTTGGCTGTGCCATAGAGTAGCATAGGTATGGGTTGGATACAGGTCATTTCATTTGTAATGGAAAAAAATCATTTGTCTGCATTCACTAGCAGCAGGTGAGCAATAGCTTTAGCTGGGCAGCCCAAGCAATTTCTTCATGGTGGTCATACTGGTCTGGAGGACAGGTTAGCAAAAGACTCCTTGATGGCTGATCTTGTCTGGAGTGTAGGTGAGAAGAAAACTCTGCTGATGGTTGATCAAGACAAAAGGGTGGGCAGCAGTTCCCCTCTGAGAAGGCAGACAGACTGCCCACCAGGCAAGTGGGGGTTCGTTCAGCTCAGAAAAGACGGTAGTTCCAACGACAGAGCAATTATAGGAAATACAACAGCCTTGTTGATGTCTCACTTAATGCAGTTTACTGACTCCCAGGTGATCCGTCTGATGATTCATGTCCTGTTTGTAACTGTAGACCCTCACTAACAGTTATATAAAGAATTATATAAAACAGGTCGCTCAGATACATGGCTTGACCTCCATAATGCCGCAGTCATAACGCAACTGCACTTTGCTGGAAAGGTAACTTCGGTGGAAGGAAACAACTTTAAAAGCACCTTTAACTTGAATGTACACCAACTTAACCAGCTTTTCAAGTAATTGTGGACCATTTCTATCAGAATTTCCCCTGTGGAGCGTCTCGACTGTTGACGTGTTTTTCGTTTTGTTCTTCTCAAAGCCCTGTATTTTTATTTATCATTATTAATTTATCATTGTATTTACTGTGCTTATACCAAAGAAAACAACAGCGCATACCAAAGAAAATGTGCGTCCATGAATTACAGTTCTGCAACAGCAGTTCAGTGTAAACTGTACAGTATGGATACGGGTTTACCTTTACACTTTACGTAAAAAATGAAAAACACGAGAACACGAGATATGCCACGGGGTAAATTCTGGACTCCAGCTGCCACAGATGCGTCATAGGGCAGCAGTCAGTCAGCAGCAAGGAGAAATAAATTACGTTCTCGGATTGGCTCCTTTCAAACCTCCTGCCTCTGAGTACAGGTAGTGATGTTTTATACTTTTCCTCGTTAAATAAGATTTTTTTCAGTTGAACCCCTAGTCAGTACCACATAAAGCAGAATGAGGAGTTAGTATTTTCAGCTCAAAAGTCATATTATATATAATAACTCAAAACTACATGTGCTATAGTTTCTCATTCCAATCTATCAACAGTTGTTTGTGGGTGGAGCGTTAATAATTCAGCTGGGAACCAGTGTTTTGTGAAATGACCCTGTTTTCTCCATGCGCATACGAGTTATTCCAGATTAAGCCCTTCCACAGTTTGTGCTAAGACAACAGATTTTTCACAACAGATGAAAAAATGCCTGGCTTCTTCTGGTCGTCCTGGGTTCTGCTAATAAGCAGATGTCTGGTTGGAGTCCTCAGCTTCCTCCCTGATGAGCTGATGTTGTTGCTCTTCATGCAGGTCGTCCTACAGCCTGGGCCAAGGCCTTTGGCTGCCAGTCAGCAAGAGCTTTGTGGTTCCGCCTGTCGAGCTGTCCATCAACCCCATCGCCAGCTGCAAGACAGATGTGCTGGTCACCGAGGACCCGGGGGAAGTCCGGTGAGTGTTTACAAACTGAACAGCCAATATGATGACCTAAGCCTCACTGCAGGAGAAGAGATATAAATATGACATGTCACAGTTTATGCACATTTTGCTTTTTCATATCTAAAGTGCTGACTAAAAGGTTGAATTATATTTTCTTCATAAGAACCTGCACTAAAATGCTAAGACAAACATAAATAAGGAAGTCTGTCATGGGTCTTTGAGTGTTACTATAGAGGAACTCATGTACTTTCCTAAAGAACTCCATTTGATTCAGATACAAGAGTATGAAGAACTTCCACACAATGTAAAATTCAGGATTCGATCAAACTAAACTAAGTTCAATTAATTCAGAATTTTAAGTCCGCTTTGTTGATCTGTGAAGTTAAAATACCTTTTTTTTTTTCTCATTCTCACTGTAAAAAGAACAAAAACATAATTTAAAAAATGAAGTAGCCCTGGTTAACAGATTTTAAATGTATTAACCTTAAGTTTAAATAAAAAAAAAATTGTTAAGTATTCGTTGATTTATTATTTAATGTTCAGTTCACTTGCAACGAATATGTCTTACTTTTCTAAGTACAAGTTTAAGTTGATTTTTTTTTATAGCACATTATGATGCACAAAAGATCATTTAATATGCTTTACAGAAATAGGGAATAAAATCAAATCAAATAGAATAAAATAGAAGAAGATAATGGGAGAGATAAAAGAAATAAAAGAATACTTAAAAGAAAATTTAAAGTGCAGTGGAAGTGCAGATATTTAAAAGAAGGTGGGGGAAATGTTTTTTTTTTAAAGCTACAGTTGGTGATACTGATTGGCAGTTTGTTCCAACATCGTGCTGCGTAGTGACTAAAAGCTGAAATTACAGTGAAGAGTTTAAGTTTTAATTTAAAAATAACATAGCCAACCTCAAATTAACAATACAACATAAAGGACCACATTTCTTGAAGATTTCTAGCCTGCTGACTTTGAGCTCAGTTGTTCTAACCATGAATTTTCTGTCTACCATGCTGGGTTTAAACTTTGAATGTTAAATAAATGACTTCATTTTTGCAATATAATTTTTAAAGTTTAAATGTTTCTTTTTTACACTGTAGGGCATTTAAAGTTGAAGTTGATTCAGGGGTCCTTGAGTGGCGCAACTGTGTAAGCAGTCGCACCAACACCAAGAAAACATACGTTTGAACATCAGCCATGCCACAATGGTCTATAACTAGAAGACGTAGAAAAGGAAACTCTTGTATACAAATATGCATACAAACACAGTGTGTTACCTTGAGTTTTTCTGAACCTAATGTCAGCCTGGAATAAAAAAAGTGTCTTGTGAAGCACCCAGAGTGCGTTTTTCTCCCAGTGAGAAGTTTAGTTCATCATGTTTCTACCTACACACTTCCTGAAGGCACAAACCCTCTCAGTGTCACTGCCTCCCACTTCTCTATTTCTGATTCTAAGTGATAGGCTCCGAACCTGCCGTTGACACCAAACCCCCTCAGGGGAAGCGACTACTTATTTTGCTTTTGCAAATAGTGAAACGTTTCAGATGTTCTCCTGCATTTACAGCATCAGCACCAGCAGCGAAGAGGTCCGCAGCCATCATGCACTTCTCTTTCCACTTCTTCTGAGAGTTCCTGGAGATATTAAATCACACGCGGTGCACAGCAAAGGGCATGTTGGCCAATGATTTGCTGGTTTATTTTAAACGTCCATTTATCGGGCCGTAAATTTGGGCTTAAAAGCCTGTCAGCCGAGGAATTATATACTAAGGAGATTCTACTCCATTATGGGGAGAAATTTAAGCTGCTATGAGACACATCCAAGTGTTATACAGTCCAGGCCAGAAGTAATGCACTGCTTAAAGGTGAGCTTAGAGATTTATGACTCCGTTCAGTTCCTGTAGTTTAGAGAGTTGGGCTGTGATGCTTATTTTTTTATCTGTACTGAATACACTTTGTTTGCATAAATGAACAAATAAATTAAGGGAATTTATTTCTCCAATTTTCTCCCCAATGTACTCATACTCAATTCCACACTTTATCTAAAACCCCCTCAGTCACACGATACTACCAACACTGGGAGGATGAAGGCTAGAGCATGCACTTCCGAGCCATAGCTGTAGCAAATGGCAATAGACGGTTGAACACACTTGTAGGAGAACGCTAGCCATCAATTCTACTGCCTCATATAATATGATGGGGAGGGAGGGTCTTCCTACCCATCCAGAAAGAGCAAAGCCACTTGTGCTCTCTTCGACTCACCAGAGTGGAGTCACCAGGGGTGGAACTCGAGATCTCCTGATAATAGGACCAACTCTTATAGTTGTACCTCTTCAGAGACGCATATTTCTTTCTTCTTGATAAAGTCTTGTGATTGCTCAGAGTAAACTTGTTTGGGTGATACTGTAATCAGTGATGATGTGACTGGATATCAATGGTTGGAGAGGGCCTGTGTTTGGTGTTATTGCACAGAAGAGCCTCATTTTGATTCATGAGTCCTCTGTCCTCACTGGATATCAGATCAGTGCCCTCTCTAATAGAAGTCCACTGCAGTTTTTTCAGATTAACATTTAACATTAGTCACTGGTTAGTTAAGCCAGATAGAAGATTGTTTCTTCTTCTGAGTCTTAGTGATTCTTCCTTAGGAGGATTTTCCTCCTGAGTACTGGTTTCTCAGTGGTTCCTTAAGGAGGTTTTACATTTTGAGTACTGGTTACTCAGTAGTTCTTTTTCATGCTCCTAGGAAGGTTTGCCTTCTTGAGTACTGATTGATTCCTCTGTGGTTCCTCCTCCTTCTCTTTGGAAGTTCTTACATTTTGAGGACCGGCTCCTCAGTGGTTCTTTCTCATGTTCTTGACGGTGTGTCTTCCTGAATACTGGTTGGTTCCTTAGAAGTTCCTACTCTTGCTCTGAGGGGGTTTCTTCTCTAGAGTACTGGTTATTTTGTGGTTGTTTCTCTTGCTCTTCAAGAGGATTTCCTGTTTCGTACCGGGACAGTTACTGTTGTACAAGGGATTATACAATAAAAATGTACTAGTACTGTTCTCTTGTTTGAGCATTTTGCAGTGCTATCATGCAAATAATTTGAATATGACAATGATATGCTTGTTAGATTCAAATAAAGCCCTATCCCATATAACTGTGTGATGAGAAAAGAAATTCCTCATGGAAAACACTTTCAGTGGAAAGATAAACAAGCTGGTCCTATAGAGTTTGGGGGGATTTAATAATGATCTATGTTTGAGGTAAAACAACTCCTCGGTATCTAATCACTGTGTGGGGAATCAGGACTTGATTTATATGACACGATTCAAAATGAAAATAAATGCTTAGCAGACGGAGTGATTTAGGATTTGTTCCATTTTCCTTCATAGCAGAACAGTTTAATTAGCTTTTGCTTTCGCTCTCCCGTGAATATTTATCTTCCCGTTTCACATTTTATTGCTTTTTTTCTTCCGACCCCCTCCCCATTTAATATGTTAGCACTAATGCTAATGTTATTTATCAAAAAAATAATTGTTCCCCTTTCAAGCAGGCTCGAACTTTGCAGAAGATATGCTCTTGCCCCTTGGAGAGCCACTGTTGTGAATTATTTATTAGGCTTAATTAGTATTTAACATCATGCCAGGAACAAAATAATAACTCGGAGAACATTAATGACGGAAGCATACATTTCATGAGTGATTAGCAGAGTTTCCAAGGAATGCATTAAATCAGTTTAATGTATCTGGCTAATAATTAGTTCTGTGCTACACGGGAAATGTCTGTCAGATCTCAGCACTCAATAAATAATGAAGACTCTTAATTATGCTAATGATATTCAAAGGGAAGACTCATAAGTGGAGGACGCTTTCTGGAACAGAGAAAGAGAGGAGAACGCATGGAAGCACCATGAAATGTTCTGAAAAGATGACTTTTCAAACTAGCACACTAACAGTCAGAAGTTTAAGTACACCCATTTTTTGTTTTATTTTCCATATTTCCACAACATCCACACCGTCCAACCTGTGAAGCAGTTCACATGAAATTATGAGCATCAGAACTGCTGACCTTTAGGCAAACAAAACTATTTAGACCCACGGTCTCAATATAGCACTACATAATATGATTGGCCGTGGTGAGAACAGACATTTGAGTATTTAACTTAAGAAATGCATAGTAGTTATTAATTAGAATGATGAGTGTAGCTCCAAATCAGTACATTCCAACTATACATTTCACAATTTCATTTTTCACAAAAATAATAAATAAAAAATTATATATGCACTGTGTATATGTATATATTTATGCGTGTATATATGTATATATAAATTGCAAAAGAGGCATGTTTATGTTTGCCTTAAAAATAGAATAAGCAAAAAAAATTACAACTTTGGCCTTGAGTTTTTAGGTCAAAATGTCTAATGCAATTAAAAAAAAAAAATCAAAATAATCAAAAGCTTGAACAAATCCGGTCACACAGCCTATTATGTTGAATTTCTATTTTCAAATAAATAAAGTCTTCTGGGAGCAATCAATTTTTGTTCAAATTTCAGAGAAATTATTTTTCCTGAAAAAAGGAATATATTGCTGTAGTAACACACTGGAGAATGTTTATCACATTTTTTTTCTCCAAAATTGTTAATGCATCTAACAGCAGTTATTAGAAGTGTGATCTCTGTAGAGTGTTTGAATTCCCAGCTAGCATTTCTGCTGGTTGTGGCATTTGAAGCCAAAACAGAAGTTTCAAAGACCAATTTCATGTCACCAGAAACTCCAGACATGCTGAAAACCTACTATGTCTCAGTCTGTAAACACACACACACACACTGAGTGTGTGACATGCCCAGCAGCTCAGTGACAGTTGAAGAAGTAAGAAAAAGGAATAAGAAAATGAATGTTGTGCCTTAAGGCGAGAAACAGTTACTGGAGCGGATATGCAGTCAAAGCTTTGATCCGCTAAAGGCTAAGCACTGTTTCATGGTAAAACCAGCACCATAAGGACATTTAATCAGCCCCAGTGAGTGACAAGTCAATTGACTAATTAAATTTCACTCGGATGATAATGCGCTCATGTTAGGCTAGATATCCGCATGTTAAAGGATCTGAAATATTAATTTGTGGAGCCTCGCCTGCTAAAGTTTGTGCATTTTTTACTCGGTTTAATTATATCCCTGAGGCCAATTAGGCTGTCAGAAAGCCTTGGTATTTAAAAGACAGACGCTAATCAATTGTATGTGAGTGCTTGGGCCCTCTGAGTGTGCATTTGTGCAACTGGGGTCATTCATGGAAACTGACTGATGCAAAATCAGATTAAAATAGCATTGGCTGAGGAGCACGGGTTAAATAACTGTCTGTATCCCCCCCCCCATTGAAATCTCGCCATACACTTTCAACAAATACAACCCCTCCATCAACAAATACAATGCTTGGCCACATTAGACAGATATGACCCTCCTCCGTTAACAAATACGACCAAATACAACAAATACAATATTTGACAAATACAACTCCTCCATCTATAAATTTAATACCCCTTATATATAACCTCCCACCAACAAATCCGATCCCTCCCACATACAACAAATAAACCCCCCTCCCATCGACAAATATGACCACTCCAACATTCGAGAAATTTATTTATTTGTATTTAACAAATACAACACCCAGACACCCCAACACCCTCACTGACAAATATAACCCCCTATTTGACTAAGCAGTCATCTGTGCTACTATACCCATGCGAACCCTGAAACCACCAGTGCCCCCCACCTAACAAATCCCAGTTAATCCCCTGTATAGGAGCACAACATGGTGCAAAAATGTGAATATAAAACATTTATCTCTTCCCTTTTGCAGTCCGAAATGGGCAAAGATTTTACCGTACTTTTAAGTATGAATTCCTTATAGCTTTTCAGATCTCAAGGTTTGCCTTACAGTCAGTACCTTTCCTTTTATTCCGATTTTTTTTTAAGTATTAATGTCATTCAATTTTTAGGATGACATTCATTATATAAACATGAATGGAATTCAGTGATGAAGTGGTGCTTGCATTTCCAGGTGTCTTTATGAGCTAAGTAAGGCTTGGCAGCTCACAAGGTCATATTAGTTGTTCATTCTGGCCCCTGGTGAAGTATGGTGAGATTTTCTGGTCAATACATCCACTCAGAGCAGGCTTGCCATGCAGGTAGTGTTTCGACCTTGTGTCAACTTTACGACTCATTCTGTCTGTGCACAGAAGCCTTTCCGCTAAGCTGGAGAGGCTTTTTGAGGAATAACACTCCAAGAAACTTTAGTTCCTGCGAGCTAACAAAACTTAGATCAAATCCAGCACGTCCTAGATCACAGCGTTTTTTAATGCTTCCTGTGAGTCCTTCTTTGATCTTGATTAACCAGATTCATTAAGTAATCTCAATTCTCTGCAGTACATTAGGACATCTCACTCTGCAGAGGTGTCCAGGCACCTCTATGACCGCTGTGGGTAGTTCATTCTTTATGGCGAAACTGTAGATTAACACAAAGCTAAACTGAACCATAGCAAACCAAGGCACTTCATAACCCCCCTTCAATCAATAGTTCTTCAAGCATCTCCAGCTGTGCTCAGAGCCCATTGTTCTGTCAACACGAAGCTGCCAATATATTGTGGAGGGTGTGTGACAGCCCTGACCTTCTGATGAATTGTCCACTCAACCCACGCAAAAGGAACTGAGCAGTACCTCGCGATGCTACGTCAAAGAAATCCATGCGGCGAATCATTCAGTCATCAGTTTTTAATATGGAACCGGTCCCCGTCACGTTCTCCCGTAGGGCAAAAGCGGCGGGTCTGATGAACTAGCATTGTGTGGCTTTAGTCTCACTTGTCACACATGCTAGATGTCTCAATTAAAGGCTGTGGGGCTTGGCAATGCCAATGCTGTAGCCAGAATGCTTGATGAAGCTCGGCCTGTTTGCAAAGTGAGGGCACTGCCGCATTCATCAACTTCAGAGCAACCCGGACCAATTATAAGTTTGGTAATCATGCTCAGGCACAATGTTGCCTTCCAACAGAGGTGATTTATCTCTCCCCCCCTCCAATGCAAGGAGGGGAGGGGATACAGAGGAGAGAAGAGAGGGGAGATTAATAACAGCAGATTAATGTCACTGGCTGCATGCAACTTAATCCTGCATGGCTGCTTTGTGCCAGTGCAGGACTTTCCATGGGCACTAATTACTGCGAGACAGGAGCCGGCCACCACAGATTAGCGCAATTAGACCGGTGCCCGATAAGCCGCGGTGTTGGCACACAGGTGATGCTGCCTCATTCTGGATTTACAATTTTGCTCTGATAAGTGGCTGTCTCTGTACGATAATGGATTCCAGTGGCCATTAGTCTCTGTCATCCCCGACATGCTCAAGGGTAAAGATGGTACACAAATAACATCAGCTCAACCTTGGACACATTGATCTCTCTTAGTGTACTTTATTGTGCTGTTGAATATTAATTTGGGTGCACAGGCCATGGGCTGAGCTACGGGTTCCCATTGCTGGATGCTACAAAGTTGAAGCCAATTAAGCATCTCCTCGGTTGAGCAGCACAAGTTGTGGAGACTTAGGAACTAGGAGAAAGAGCATTCAAATCTGTACTGCAGTTCACCAGGAACATTTCAGTAAACAGCTTTCTCCAACAACATCTGTTTTGCGTTTTGTTGCATACTGTACAGGCTATGCTTGCTTTTTTCTGTACCATTTTTTCACTCCCTCCTTTTTTTTAGCAAAGCCATCTGCGAGTGCGAATAGTTTGCATGCTACTCCTGAGTGCACAGCCTATTAGTTTCCACCCTCACCGGCCTTCCTTCCTCCCTGATATTTTCTTTCTGAGTTTGGGAGTCATTTGTCAGTGCTGTGTGGCGCCTGGCTAGCTGGGCTGAAACCCAAAAAGCTGCGTGCTACTGTCGCAGGTGCCTGCGGAACGAGGGAGTGCCGGAAGGGGAAAAAAGAAGGAGAAGAATATATGGCATTGTGAAGGGTTTGCAAGGGTAGCGAGCTGCTGCTTTTATGTGGGGTGCCACAAGGGTACATAATGGGCTCCCTGTGAAATGGGATTGGGAACTGTATAACTTGACAAGCGTGGGAGTGGACATATGACTAATGCTGTTTTATTCAGGATAAGGCAAAAGGGAGCTGGAAGTGACAAGAGGGCATGCTTACCCGCAGTGGGAGGGTTTTGTGTGTGCGTGAGCAAGCTAATTTCAGTCAGTAGCAAAATGTTACCCTTTTGTTCTACACATATTTCCTCAGGCATTTTCTAAATGCATGCTTTTGAAGAGCAAGACGGCATTCTCTCCGATCCCACAGGGTCTAAAGTTTTGGTTCATCGATGATCTTTCTTGCTGGGCATGAAAGACTTTGCACTGTATTGTAATCGCGTGCTATGGGAAGGCTCAGCAGTTGTAAAAGCGGGCTAATCATGGAAGTATTCATGAAATCAACAGCTCTTGAAGCCACAATCAGAGATTTCACAACAGCAGAGTGGAAGCCACGGGTGAGTTTTGCGAAGCGTGGCTGGACAATGAAGTGCCATGCCTATTTCCTGATCAGAGTTTGGAATACAAAACAAAACAGTCAATAAAGCAGAAAGCTAAGTGATCTCTTTATGAAACTATTGCGGTCAACAATCTTGTCAGACCAAGTGGATTGGTCCTGCTTTTAAAATGCATTATCTAAGCTGTTGTTTTTGGCACAATAGAAGGTACATTTGTTGTAACCAAACCATCTATGATTCCCTAATTGGGGCTTTGAAATATCTAAGTTGAAACGATTTTACATAATAGCTATATGCAAGTTCCTTTTGAACAGAGCGTGACTGTCCATTGATAGGCCATTAATGTGCTCCTTGAGAGTGGAAAGCCTAATTGCCCGTCTTGTGTTACACACTGTTTCACTGAAGATAGTTTATCTGAAAGGAGTCCTGCCTGGACAGAAATAGCCACAAATTATGATGGAGAAGTAATTGACTGGCTGGCGTACGACCAAAGAAAATACAAAGGGATCGATGTCTGTAATTCCATTTTTCTTCCCGCTGCTGTATCCAAACCCTCCTTTCCGTGTGCAACAGATTGCAGGAGATATGAAAAGGCTTGTGTAATTTCATAATGGTATCTACAGAGACCAAATGTTGATGTGAATAGATTTATGTTCTATTGTTTGGTGGGAATAAAATGTAGCTATTAAGTACACGTTGAGAACTGTGTATTTCCATTCTCGACTTGAGGCGGTTCCGTTCCAGCCCCCCATTGATGTCTTGGCCTGGAGTCTCTTGGTTTGCAACTTGATCTTTTCCTTTAAAGTGACCTCCCTCTCGCAATAACAGAGCAGATGGAGGGATGCTGGGGGATTGAAAAGTAGTGCCACTCACACTGTAGACAATTAGGCTTGTGAACAACAAGGTCTTTCTTTCCCTATGAAAAAACAGTACTTTTTGGGTAGCCGAGAGGACTTCTGGCATGTGGAGACTGAAAAAGTGCTAGAATGGAATTAGTAAAGGTCATGGTGACCATATGTCTTCGCTTTTTGATTGGCATCCATGCCTCCTGAAACTACACAAGCAGAGAAGCAAGCATGCCTGCAATCCCCAGGACAAACCAGAGATCTCAGAAACGTGCTTACGAGGGTGTCATGACCTTTGGATTTTGCAGACTACGCATTAGAATTGCAGAAAAAGGAAGGAAGAGCAGTTCTTTTGAAAGCTGAGATGCGAGATTGGGATTGGGAGGCACAAAGTGTTTCATACTTTAGTCCTACAGACCACATTAAGATGAAGAACAGCTTGTGAAATTGTGAAATTCTATGATGAAAAGAAAAGACCCTGAGAAGTTCTGGTGATCTGGAGAAGGTTTTTAAGTCTTGTAATTGCATTTTCTAGTAAATCCTCTGGTAAAGTGAAATGTTTTTTCAGCCTACAAAAAATATATGCAAATGTTCTACATAGTTGTATGTACATGCTTTATTATGTGAACCACACCTCCACTTTGCTCTAAACCATCAAAGCCCAGATGTTAAGAAAGTTTCATTTTTTTCTACTGTAGGATTTGACAGTTGAGAGCAAAGGGTGGGAGCAGTAAATTCCCATTTGCTCCACAGCTTTTGTCGTGACCTGTGTACTGACAAGCCCACACCAGCACTTTTGCTATGGTGGTCTGCCTACCGGCTCGACACACTTCCCCAATATCCAACTGGACATGCTCCACAAAAAAATACAGCAACACGATTAGCAATTAGTGCATATAGACGCAATCAGAAAGGAGGGTTTTTTCTTGTGTTTTTGATTGTTTTCATATTTATGCTGAATGTAGGCCTAGAGCTAAAGGTCATGGTTCATCTCTGATAATTTATATTGCAGCGAATATAAAAAATGTATAAAATAAGTTGTATGATGGTATTGTACTGTTTCTTTGTTAAGGTGATCTTCAAAAAAACATGTTTTTATTATGTCCTGAAACCCATAGATTTAATGTGTAGTTAAGTTAAAGACTCTGACCATTGTGATGCTGCTGAATTTTTTTTTTTTTTCAGATGTCTTTATAGAAAGGCATTTGCGCTGGTTTGGGATTATGTTTATGTGCACAGTAAAGTATATTAACTGCAATTTAACTGCCCTATTTGGTCAAGTGTTCTATTTTAACCACACTCACTCTAACAGTATAAACCATGATTCCGGTACATTTGCTGCACCACTTTTCTAAAAGGTGGCTGAATCTCAGCATTTTCCTCATGGTTTCACAAACATATTCTGTTAAGAAGCCAATGCAGCATTCTTCAGCTTAGCTACCATCCCACCCAGAGACATTTAGAGGAATATATATCATGATTAGTGTTGCTCATTTGCGAGACTTGCTTAGCTGGGCTTTTTAGGAGCATGCTAGGTCATTAGTCTTTCGCCGACAAGGACAATGAGTCAGAAAGTCAGAGCCGTGTCCTGATTCACGCTTGATACCCCACTTACCCCAGATAACTCCCTGGGCTGCCTGTGCACAACTTCACCAGGCTATTCGCTTTGTTTTGTGTTGCAAATGCTATAAGATTCTCTCTTTTTTGAGCAATGATTTTTTGATGAGCTATTCTATGAACATGTCCTGAAACCCTCCTGAGTGGATGCAAGTGTTAAAAATTTCTGGCAGAAAGCATCAGAATTAATTGAGTCCAGACAGAGGACGGACCGACACGAAGAGAGGGAGGGAGATGATGAAATGGTCACTGCTGATTTGAATCCAGGACATTGGTGCAAGGACAAAAGGGGTAATGAGTCAAAAAGGGGACAAGTCTGCCTCTTTTACTGTCTGCTGATGAAGCAGCGTACAGCATGTGAATAGAGTACATGAGGGAGTTGGGAGTGGTTAAAAAAAGGATATTTGTTCATTTATTTGATAAATTGTGGCATCATGTGATCATTGTGGTGCAAAAAAACATTGTAGTATTGAGCCACTGTGCAATTCTATTTCAATATTTAGGAAACTGTGGTATGCGAAGTATTGCACAGTGATGTGATATTCCGCAGTTTTATTTTTGAGTGCACAAAAAGCACTTTATTTTCTAGTAAAATGTACATATTATTACTTTCTGAAACAATATTGAGAAGCAGATACATCAACATTCAAAGAATGTTCTCATTTACATATTTAGCAGATGTTTTTACTCGTTAATTAGATGAACAATAATTAAAACAGGCTTCATCCTTTGCATATTCAGAGCATTTAGTAGTGGCAGACCAGTGTGTGATACCTATTGACTCTTGTTGATGCGTTATAAGATTGTTTTCTTGTTTCGATCCTGAAATGTTGGAAGCAGGAACGAAAAGCTCCCCACATCCCACCCCACCAGGTTTCAAAATTATTTAATGATTAATAAAACAATAAAAGTTATAAAGTTATAAATACATGTTCATAAATATGAAATTAGCCTAGAAAATCCCCCTGCATTCTTGTCCAAGAGAGATGTTTGCATTTATTTATGTTTATACTCATTTATATATTTATTTCGATATTTTTACTGTAGTAGTCGGGCACTTAACGCTGCAGTCACTTCCCCTGCCAACTGCTGGCTGCTGTTTATGTAGACTATGCTATTGGTGAGCCCTGAGGTGGCCTACTTTGTTATATTTTTTATTAAAAATAGGCTGACTTAATGATGTCCTGCATATTGAATACATTTTTTAAAGCATTACATCACCCATTTGGTATGTGTTCAAGCTTTGAATTTAGTGTGTGCAACTCTGTCCAATTGGGTTAATGACAGAGTGCGCTCAAGCTGGCATAAACTCCACAAGTTTGTGTAGAAATGTAAAATCGAATCCAACTGAGAGTTGTGTCCACATGCGTTTCGGTGGGAGGGACGGGAATGTGATCTTTTGCACAAATGCTTTGATGTTGCCAGTGTTACAAAGTTACTTAAATTTGAACCGTGACCTAGATATCTTGAACATTTCTTCATTTTACACATCCTCTGTTTTAAATTAATTTTCCAAATAAAAAAAAAAAAGTTGACATTTTTTGTGTAAATCGCACTGTATGTTGCTTAAAAGGTCAGCACCATTAACGTAAAACAATTTCCTGCATCATTGTCCTGGCTGATTCACCTGCCTGGTGGATGATGGATTATCCATTACGCTATCAAAATTTTCCTAATAACACCGCCACTGAAAGGTGTGTAACTTAGCTGGCAGTAGCGTGGTAAAAAGCAGGTGTTGATTTTAGTACAGCTTTACAGGTATGAAGAACAGGCGTAGACTACTTAGGCACTGATGTTTGTCGCTCTGAATAAGAGCGTCTGCTACATGCCGTAAACATAAACGTGAAAGAAACCTTAATTTCACGAGAAAGAAACTGAGCTTTCTTTGTTCATTTGTTAATCTATCAACAAACTTCTTTTCGCAATACTATAGGCAAACCATTTCTGGTTCCCTGAAGAACCTTTCCATGAGCTGTTCTTTGGAGAACTGTTTATGCAATTAAAACATTTACGAAAATGGTTCTTTAAGGAAGCGAAAGGCTTCTGCAGTGGCATCACTCAAATGGTACCTGGTGGAATAGAACCACTTTTGGTTCCCAGAGGAACCACGTTTGATTTTTGAGTTAAAAAAACAAACAAAAAAAAAAAAATTATTAAAGGTTTGAAGAACCATTTAAACTTTGAATTTTAGAAAGACTTTTCTGCAAAATCCTTTTGGTAACTCCATTTTTTAAAGAGTGTAAGAGTTTTCACTTTAAACAAAGTGACCAATCATTTTACTGCTGGATTACTGACTCAGGATTTACAGGAACTTCACAGCCGAATGAAGAGGAGTATTGATCACAGTTTTGAGATGTGTGTTCACTTCAGTTTTCCAATACTGCAAGCATTACGTATATATTTTATAGATCAGTTTAATTTGCAGCAGGATGTTCTGTCTGTTGAAGTCAATTAATGGATGTCCTGGGAGGGAAACTCTAGAGTTCTACCTTGTGCTGTATTAGCTGAGGGCTATTCTTTGGTTTCATATTTACAAACTAGACTGTACAAACCCAGAAATTACCCATTTTCTGCTGTTCAAGAGCAGATGGTCAGTGGGGCTAATGCTAGGGGCCGGTGATTGTCAGGTGCCTCTGGGGGGCGTCGTTCCACAAGGCCTGAGGTGTCAGTTTAAGGAGCGTCCTTTGAATCCATGCATACATAAATTATTATTTAATTAAATAAATGAACAATCTGTTTTCAGCGCTTTTTTCTCATTTCAGTTATTTATTAATTCATGAGATGCCGGGATGTTAGCATTTACCCATCTGCTACATCTGTGTTTTGCATTATAAAAAAATGCATTACAGCTGTAAGTCTTCTGTCATGATTCACTATGAGGCAGGGAGGGAAACTTCCCTGCAGGAATTTATCTGAGAAGTTTTAATTCCAATGGCTGTAAACAAGCACTTGAAATGTAATATGAAATAAAGGCACTTGCTCATAATAGCCAAACTTCAGCATGGACACAGTTTGGGGAAGAACTTTTTCTATTCCAGCATGACTGTGCCCCAGTGCACAAAGCAAGCTCCATAAGGACATGGTTGGATGAGTTCAGTGTGGAAGAACTTGACCGGCTGCACAGAGTCCTGACCCCAACCCCCATCCAACACCTTTGGGATGAACTGGAGCAGAAATTGTGATCCAGGCCTTCTCACCCAGCATCGGTGCCTGACCTCATAAATGCTGTACAGAATGAATGGACACAAATTCCCACAGAAACTCCTTTGGAGAGTGGAAGCTGTTATAGCTGCAAAAGGGGGACCAAATCCATATTAAAATCTATGTATTTGAATGCAATGTCATTAAAGTCCCAGTTGGTGCAGGGGTCAGGTGTCCCAATACTTTTTCTCATATAGTGCCCTTATTAGCCAGATTTTTAGCCGGTTAGCCATTTTTTTAGTAATCACTACTGACCTTTCGCTATTAAGGACCCCTCAAATCTTTATAATTCATGTGTATACAAATATGTCCATCCTTGCCTAAGTTTAATAGTAAAGTATAAGTATATAAAGTGTTGTTCTTTCTCTCTAGGTCACTTATGATTCGCAGTTAGGAAAAAAAAATGTTTCCAGGCATCCTTTACTTTACATCTGAAAGTTCACTTTCTGCTGAAATATCTGAACTCTTTGCATTGTTTTTGACGTTCCACTGTTACCAGAAAGTACAGGCCTCCAGCGGGGGCTGTAGCATCCGGAACAAGCACGGATCTGTTGCTTCTTGCCTTTTGTTGCTCCGAACCTGCGATAAAGAAGCAATATCCATTTGTTTCAATGGTTCCATGAGCAAACCTCATTATCTTTGAAGAAACCTTCAGACGGTCTGCCAGACACCTTCACCATGTATTCGTCCCTCGGGTTTCTTTAAGCCAAAAGCCCTCTTTCTTACACTAATGGCGAATGGACACACACTTTTAGAAGCAGTAGCTCTTTGCTTCAAAGTATAGCCTTAATTAGTATAGAACCTGCTAACTAACGTGGAGGTTCTTTAGACTTTATGAAACATCTTATTATCGGAAAATGCTGCTTTAAAGAATCACTTAATGAGGTTCTTCCTGTCCCAGGAGTATTTTTTGGCACCTGTTTCGTAAAGCGTGCACAAAATCCAAGCAGAAAAGCCTCAGAAGTCACACTAAGTACCACTATATCCACCGGCCAGCCACAGTCATGGCGGTAGTGTTGCAAAGGCTCTGGACCTTGCATGGACAGGAGTGATTAGAAGCTTTTGCTTCGATAGGTCAATCCACTCCAGCAGGGAAACTCATTTGCCGCTTGCCAAGGACAAGCCATGTTACCAAACGTGTTTTTTTCTGTTTTCTATTTCTGCACCTCCAGTCCTCTGCAGTTTGGCCACGGTAACAAGTGGGGTGGAAATGACTTACAAAGCATTAAATTGCTCCTAAATGGTGCAGTTAATGTGCGAGAAAAGGGAGTGTGATGTGATGTGTATTTTGGCTGAGATGGGGAAAGCAGCATTTTTCACTTTTAACAACTGCAAGTATGATCTTTGTTTCACTCTATTATCGAGATATAATCACAGCTAACCCGGGACCTTCTTAATGTGAAGCAACCGTGCTATCCTCTGCACCACCTGAAATGGAAATCATCTGTATGTGAAATGACTGTGTTGAGCTCATAGAGAGCAATGTGGGTAGAGCCCCCTGTTGTGAGAACAGTTTGAGTCTCTCCACAAATCGGCCACGTTGGACAACCAAATTTAGCTTTTGTTTACTATTTTTACACAAAATACGTTTTTTCTTTTAGATTTACGTTTAGAAATGTTGGTTTGCCTGCCAACAGAGAAATAATGTCACTTCTGGTTTAGTGCATAATACTACATTATGGTGAATTTTGAAGAAAAAAAAAAGAATGTTGCAGAAGAACCTTCTTAACAGTTGGGAATTGCAAGTCATGGCTGCAGTGAAATGGGCTTAACCAGCATTCGACTGCCTCCTGTCCAGACTTCCCAAAGTGTCAAAATCATTTAAAAGTTATTAACTCAAGACCAATGCAAGACTAATTTAAGAAATATTAAATTATACAAATCGGTTTTGCCACTTTTTAAACAACATCACCTAATAACATAATCAATTACAAAGTTATGTAATGAGTTACATTTCCATTCATGTTCTGTAGCTACAGGTTTGATTCTGCATTGATTCTTTTTCAAAGGTTTCAGTGTCAGGAAACATAAAGGAATATTTTTTTCTTTCCAAAAAGAACAAAACTGTGTAAAAAAGCTTTTCATCAATTTAAATGTAATAAAATGTCTACCCCTCCACTTACAAACTTACAAATGTGATATGGATTATTTTTCTTCGCATTTGATGTCCAGTCCACATGAATTCATACCATATGAATGCTGATTGGCTAACAGATCCAATAGCTTGGTTTTGAGCACTGATTTTCCATTGTTTACAATAATGCGGAAAGTTAATTAGGTTGCCAAGTATTTTGTATATTTTGAAGTAAGAACCCCCCCCCAAAAAAAACACTGCATGGCAGTTGTCCTGTTGCTGTAGCTTCCGGGTGTGATTTTCAGGTGTTTTATATTTGAAAGGCTGTCCGGCAGAGTGCTTAGAGCAGTCTCTGGCCTGTAGCGTAGCCCCTGGTCGCTTCAGCCCTCATGGCCCCTCCTGAATAATTACAGTATGCTTGTCCTCTGGCTGGGCTGTAAGCACTTTATCTTCTTCACTTGATTCTATGCAGAGGCATCACTTTATTTATTGTATAATAGTGAATTTGTGGATAATTAAAATATATCCATATCTATTACCATACTTACACGCAATTTGAAAATGCAAGTCACCCTTTACATTGTGAATGTATATGTGCAATATATGAATATTTTGTGTTCGGGTGCCTCAGTCAAATTTTTTGCTTTTACGTCTACATAAAAAGTCTATATTTCAAAGTCTGTATTTTAAAGCACAATTTCTGTTGATTTGCTCAATTTAACATACTGGTAAAATGCTTTGTGTAAAATACACGGTACATTTTTCCATTTTGTTATATGTTAAACAAATAAACATATCTAAAATTTGCATGAAAAATCCATGTAAGGAAAACAAGAGGATGCCAAACATGAAATCTGACCACGGATGTTTGAACATATGTATGATTATGTAATATACAGAATAAAATGCATATCAAATAATAACATTATTTTTGAGCAGCAATGTGTAGGTGTATTGTAAAAGGCATGTACTTCTTTTGATCAATAAATAATTAAATAAAAGGCTAAGATGACAGATATGACGCAGATCTTAGGAGATAGGCCAGATCTATTCCGCTCCCTGCTGCTCTGCAAGGTCAGCTGATCTTGCTCCTGTCGATAAACAGTGTGAATTAGAGAGTTAAGTGGTTGTGTGGGTGGGTTCCCATACAGCACAGTGTCAGTGTGTAGGAAGCATGTGAGTAATTCTGATTAAAAATCTGATCTGCTGCAATTCTGCAAAAAATAAAGTGTGTGTGTGTGTGTGTGTGTGTGTGTGTGTGTATGTGCATTACTGTGCAAAATCTAGAGTCACCCCTCATTTCATCATAATTTGCTTCAAAAGATCCAGACTTTCTTGTATTTTAAAAGTAGTCTTGAGAAACAGCTCTCCACATTTCCTAAAGGAGTTTCAGAGACTCTCATTTTCAGTCCAGTTCTTGAACCTGACCAGTTCCAGAGGTCACACACAGTGACCTACATATGAACCATTCAAATATAACAAAGTAACAAAGTACATCTAACTTAAGGCCTGAACCAGTAAAGAAACAGGAGCAGATGATTCCAGATGATCAGACGGTGATCAGTATACTGGTGTTGCTGAATGCTGAGTGGTTGCAACACTATTATACAGATACCTTTTGTCTTTAGGCACTTTGCAGCCTCTCTCAGTAAAACTTTTTTTCCATTTCTTTCATTCAGTTTGTTCAATATGCCAAAGATAAGACAGTTTGACAGACATGACATTGCAGTCAAATACATAGACTTTAACATGCAGTTGGTTCCCCTTTGCAACTATAACAGCTTCCGCTCTTCTCCCAAGGTTTTCCACAAGATTTCTGTGGGAATTTGTGCCCATTCGTTTTGTAGAGTTTTTTTGAGGTCAGGCACTGATGTTGGACGCAATCTCTGTTTCAGTTCATTTAGAAGACGTTCAATTGTCAGGGCTCTGTCTGGGCCAGTCAAGTTCTTCCACACCAAACTCATCCATCCATGTCTTTATGGACCCTGCTTTGTGCACTCGGGCACAGTCATGCTGGAACAGAAAAGGTTCTTCCCCAAACTGTGTCCACAAAGTTGGAAGCATGGCGTTGTCTAAAATTCTTAATTTTATGCCCCTGTTGCAATGGGTATGATTGAAACACCTGAATTCAAAATTAAGAGATGTGTCCCAATGTATAATATTTATATGTGTCCATATAATATTTATATATACACCACTGAAGAGTCTCTACTCAGTATTACAGTATTACTGCATTAAACATGCAGTTCTTAGCTTTATTGCATGTCTCCAGGACTTCTGTAACCTGCTTTCATTTTTAAACGAAGAAAATTGTCCTCGGCACAAAAACACAAAACGACCATGTCAGGCTTTGACAGACTTTTCGATTCAGATATAAACCTCTGTGTGTCTGTGTCGAAAATGTTTGGAAGTAAAGTCTCATTACCGTGCTTGTGTGGGCGATGCCTGCTAAGACGCAGAAGTTATGCGAGCGCAGTATTGAGGTCTATGACAGCATTAAGTGAATTTTTTCAGTCTTGTCAGTAGGTGTGTGTAAACTCCGACAGTGCGCAGATACTGTCTTTAAAACTGGTGCTTTTTTCCATTTTACAGAATTTTTTCCATTTGTTTTAATATCTCTCATCAGCCCAGACATGTAGTATCTGGGGTTTGCTCATTTTGCTTTGCCCTGGAGCTACAAGGCAAGTGTGGCTAACAAGCAATTGAAGCTTATGTACATTAGCATTGTGGTTAGTGTTGGCCTGAATCATGGCTCTCCAGCGTTGTTTCTGGCACTGTTGCCTCTCTTACTATAACATGGACTCTATCTTGGCCTCTGTTTTCTCTCTCTCGTAGTGTTAGCTGCATGTTGAATAGCTCTGGAGTTTGAGGAGTGGGTGGATGCGGCCCTCAGTGAAACCATGGATGATGAGAAAGGGTGTGCTGGGTTGGTGGAAAGATCAGAAAGGTCACTTAAGGTTTGTTAGGTTCACAAAGTGTGTTGAGCGTTTGAGCAGCAGATCCACAGAACCACAAGGAAGGTAAATACTGTAAGCGTGTTAAAGATATACAAAACACCAGTGGAACAAGTGTTTGGGAATCTATGACTGCATGCAAGCTGGTTTGTCATTTAGACTTAGGTTTCTTTAGCATGGCTAAAATGACCCTTTTGGACACCAAAAGGTGTGGTCCAGATGTGCCAAACACCAGTTTATCCAGTAAGACAAGTAATAGTGTGGTAATTCATCTCTGGGTTTGATTACATAATCATGAAGACCTCTAACACATAGTAAAACACATTAACATGGCTAAAATCACCCATTTGGAGACCAAACAATTTTGACTACATTTGTGTAAATGTAATTTTTTGCCTGCTATTCCTTTAATAGCAGCCATCATGAGGATTGCACAGCATGAAACCCTATTTAACTTTACTTATTGATACATGGACAGACATCTGTACAGCTCTATCCAGCCAACTTTCTTTGCAGATCCATTATGAGAACTTGCATGCCTTGCAGACAGCAGAGAGTGGAAGAAGTCTATCAGAATTTGGCCAGGGGCTGCAAATGAAGGGATACTTCAAAACACATGAAGCTATGTGCCAGCTGTTCCACTTATAAAGTGGTCATTTTTTTAATTACCGCACCCAACGATAGCCTCAAGCCTCTTCATTTTTCAAAGGCTGTTATTACTTACCACTTGCAGTTATGCCTGAACGTTTAGTCTCTGCCTCTTTATGGATTATGCTGATAAGGTGCAGTGCTACATAAAGGAGAATGGTGCAGTCCTTCTCAGAATATTTTGTTACCATTAGAAAAAGTTTTCCATGCTTGGACCATAAATTGTTCTTCTATACCTACTGTTCCTGTAAACTGTGGCTCTTCACAGATTGTAGGCCTTACAATTGACAAAATAGTTCATTTTACAAGCCATTATTGATTTGAAATGATTATACTGCAAGTGCTTGAAAAGCCATTTTTATTGATAATGTGACTTTCCTGGTGTTTTTAAATGTCTAAGTAGGTTTAGCCATGTAAACATTGCTAGCTAGCCAAGTTTACATCATGGCCTATACCACTAGCCATAATAGCATGGTTGAAGTTACTTTGAGGGATTTGCAAATTATGATATTATATTATATACATGAGTGTACTGTAGGGTAGCACAGCTGCAAAGCATCAAAAACTAAAATTATAAACTAAAAATAAACCCTACCCAGTTTAGCTAGCTAATTGCTAGATAGCTTGCTTTTCTTGTGCCTTTGATTGTACCCCAGATGTTAACAAAGCCCAGAATTTGTGGGATGGGTTTTCACCATCTTGTACCAAAAGTTTAACGTGCTTGCTACTCAGTGACAGAGACAAAACAGAGGTGGGCGAGACCATCTCTGGATGTTGGGTATCAAGACAGGCAGGCTCTTCAAACACACCTTTCCACCTTTCCTTTCAAAGAAATACGCAATGTACCATCACTGTGGGTTTTGCACATAAAAATACATTTAATTAGACATTACTAACATGCTCAGTTTGTACAGTTACGTGCTACATTTTCCCATTGAGCTGAATGGGATTTCAACCAAAGCTACAAAAAGTCCCATTTGTGGGCAGGGC
Organism: Alestes dentex; assembly: GCA_037576975.1. Taxonomy (NCBI): domain Eukaryota; kingdom Metazoa; phylum Chordata; class Actinopteri; order Characiformes; family Alestidae; genus Alestes; species Alestes dentex. Next base: position 7,402,907 of record JBBIGA010000083.1, read on the forward strand.
ATAGATAGGCCCTTTTCTTCCATGCTATTTGTTTCCATGCTCAATCTACTGCGACTTTTGCCAGCAAAACAGGCAGATCATCATTTGGGTAGCAGGATTTTTAACACAGTTCTGAACTGCTTGTGCAGCTGCACATAAAAGCCCAAAGCAGCGAGAGGCGTCTGCCTTTCATCTGCTGTCCCAGACACTGTCCGTCTCAATATCCCCAGGCTCCACCGTCAGATGCTGGGTTTTACTGTGGGTTTTAATCCTCACGGTAACAAGCAGTTTAACAGATTTGACTCAAGTCACACTGATTCTTTGTTTAAAGTGAACTGAAGGTAATGAACAAATCTAATATTTCGAATAAGAAAATGAAAAAGAAAAGATTCCTTCTGTCTTTTCGTGATCTTGCACATTTTTTTTCCTTTTCCTATTTCACTCTGCCGCTGGATCGCATGTTTCCAGCAAAAAGATCCCACCTAGTAGGGTTAATGCCTTGATCTCTGCTTTCTTTCTCTCCCTAATATAAAACTACAGGTTGCATGGCAGCTCCAGTTTAGTTTGCGCCGGTGTACGCAGTTACCTGACAACTATACAGTGTTGCATGTAACATTAATGCATGTTATGTGACACCATTCTGTTTAATGAGGCCTGTGAAACATGCTGCAGGGATTTCAGAGCTGGGGATTTAATTAGCACATCACGACACGTACACTAGCAAGTTTGATGCAGAGTCTCTCTTCGGAGTCTAATTTCGTACATCTTGCTGTTCAGAAAGTCTCATAAATTAGTGGAAGTATATATAATTACTGGAGGAATATTTATATATACATACATACATATATATTTGAATCACCTTGTTGGTGCAAAAAATATGCTATTTTACGCTTGTCTTATCTTTTATACAGTAGATTAAATTAAAGAAAACTTTTACTGCAACAGACTGCAAAGTGCCTAAAGATACAAGGTCAAGGTGTCTGGATAAAGATATTCCAACCACTCAGCATTCACCACCACCAGTTTACTGATCATCTGTACCTGTTTCTTCACTGGTTAAGGTCTTAAGTTCAATGTGCTTTGTTCTACTTGAATGATTCATGCATACATACATATATACATAAGAATCTCATTGTTGGGTTTGCTAATCAACTTTAAAAAGTAACTTGAAATTAAAACTTAATTTTAATTTGACTGAATGTTATTGGAGGTCTGCGTGGGTGTGGAATTGAAGCACAAACCAGACCCATATCTTGGAAATTTTGCTTTAAAAATAGGCATGTCTGTTCACTGTAGAGGATGTGTACTTATTTTCAGATCATAAAATCGCTGTGTTGGTGCCCTACCTTAACATCATGAGAACAGGGGCACCTACTTCTGATTTGCACACTTACACAGTGTTTGGACTCTTTGGAAATATCACTCTCCTTGTTTGTGCATTTATTCCTAATTTTCTTCCCAAATTTAATCGTGTTCAATTCCACATCTAGCCACACCTCCCCCAGTCACACAACACCACCAACGCAGGGAGGGTGAAGGCTGGCACATGCTTCCTCCAAGACATGAAGGACTACTACATCTTTTCAAACTGCTACCTATGCAGCACCATTGGAGAACACAATTTGTCGATTTTGCCACATCAGCTAATTGACCCCTATATAAGATAAGGTAAGATAAGATAAGATAAGAAAATCCTGTATTTGTCCCACATGGGGGAAATTTGCATTGTTACAGTGCAAAAGAAGAAAGTAGAAGCAGCAAAACCAACAGAAATAACAGTGTAAAATAAAAAAAAAAACTATATACAATTTTCTAGAATTATAAGTGTAGCCTCTTGTTTCTCTCACAGCATAAAGATATGTGTGTCAGGTGAATTAGGGGTACTAAACTGACCATAGGTGTGAGTGTGTGAGTGCCCTGCAGTGGGCTAGCGCCCCACCCAGTGAGGCCCTGCTTCGCGCCTCTACCTGGCTGCCTTAGCTTTGCCGTTCTCAGCATGGATTGCTTTCTTGCATCCTTTCCTTTGCTTCCCCTTTTTTCCCCCCACTCCAATCCAGCTAAAGAGGCAGCCTTTGGTCCCTTTTTATTTGCAGAAAAGTGTCAGTCCCCCAGGGCCACTTTTCTGCACCTCCCCAGCGAGAAACTACAGAAGGTTCCCGTTTGCCTGAGGAAGAGAGAGGAAGTTGCCGAGCGCTGCGGAAGTGTGTTTGGCTTGCGCATTTTTCTGTAATGGTTAGACTAATGATTTGGCCGGGCTACGCTGGTCCTGGATCAGTAGAAGAAAAGTGCTTCCTACCCGGAGCCATGGGAGATTTCCACAGCTGGTGGTGCCTGTGATTACCCTGTGAAATTGGCTCACCACAGTGCTCAACACTTCAGGGGAGGTAAAGAAAGAAAGAACAAAAAAAACATGCTTCTTCATTAACTTTCAGATTTCAGTTTCCTGCCGACTGTACTTAAGTGCAGATGACTTTCTAAAGGTCAGGAGGGGTGTCGGCCAGGCGGAATGGGAAGTGCTTTCACCGCTAGTAACAAACAGCCCATGGAGAGTTGGAGACAAAAAGAGAGAAGGGGTGATATGTACTAATACTAATATACTAAAAGACACCAAAAACGGACATTGGTACAAGTCGATTTGTACTTATTTATATTTGCAAATAAAACTAGATGCATTTCCACGAGAAAATGTGAAGTGTGATTGCCTGATTGCTATAAAACCAGTGTTTGGAGAGACTCACACGTTATTTTATGTGCAAAAAGAAAATTTACTCGCACCATGGATTCGAACTGGTTTTCTGATTCAGTGCCCAGCGCTCTACCACTGCACCATTGGAGGAGTGAACTTGCTGGTTCTAACCAAGCCATTTATGGTTAAGGATGGCTGAATGCATACTAATAATAAAACTTAAGAAGAACAGTAGTACAACATTTACATTAAAATCTTAAATAAAGATATATGTCTAATAATTATTGTTAAAAGGTATTTGAACAATTTTCAATGGCTAGAGCTGTCATATAGGAGTTACTGGGTTCAATTCCCAGCTAGGGTTTCTTTTCTGTGTGGAGTCTGTATGTTCTCCCTGTGTCTATGTGGGTTTTCACCAGATTATCCAGTTTCCTCCCACAGTCCAAAGACATGTACACCAGGTGAACTGGAGATGCTAATTTGCCTCTAGGTGTAAGAGTGTGTGTGTATGTATAAGTTAGTTTGTTTGTGTTTTCCTGTGATGGACTGGTGACCAATGCAGGGTGTTTCTCTACCTTTTGCCTTATGACCGGCGGAATAGGCTCCAGCACCCCAACAACCTTGGTAAAGAACAAGCAGATCAGAAAATGAATGGAATGTTTTTTCACCATAAAGTGGGACCTCAAGATGTTTCCACTTGCTACTGTCTTTTTATTTTTATTTTTTATTTTTGCTTTAGTGTCATTTGAATAGATGCAGAAGTAAACAGTTCAATCAGAACCAGCTATTGCAGGTTTGTAACACATTCACTTAGCATCAGCACCAATACTGAGGATGCACACTTTGACTCTAATCACCTAATGCCTTGATATCTGCTTGGAAAGTTGAGTTTCATCAGTGCTGATGAAAAATTACTGCTGTAGATCTTCTATACAATGAAGTACTTTTGACCACGTTGCATGTGGCAAGCAGTCACAAGCCATCCCTCCATCTGTATAGCCTTTCAAGATCACTCTATTTGCAAACATTTCTCTGGACTCTTCATTGCATACACTGAAAGATAATGCATGCATTCTCCCTCCAATTCAGAGGTAATGAGGGCCTCCCTTTGAAGAGCAGAAGCAGATATGTCTGTATCTCCATCCCTTTTTTTCTCAGGCTGTTGGGGTGACCCCTCATATGGCCATGCAATTGAATTTAGACTTCTTTGAATATGAGTCATGCCTTTGAGAAGAGAAGGCATTTTTCTCTTTGTTCTAGCCTGAAAAACAAGGGAGAAGATTCTTCAAAAGTGCTTTGTTGGTTCTTCTCTTCTTAATAAACACACAGAGACTGGATCTACCATAGTTTGAAAGGCTCACCTTGGAGTCAATAGGTACATTAAATATCTACACACCTCAGTCTTCA
>JBBIGA010000083.1:7416093-7431165 GCA_037576975.1 Alestes dentex
GCAGAGGAGAAATGTCCGCGCAAAATGTTTCACTTCTTGTAGTCAGACAGAACAGAGAGGTGAGTGAACCTGCAGCTAATCCAATGTCGGATAGTACTGTTTTTAATCATAAGCCGCTCAGTCAGATACCACATCACCTTCCACTGGCTGTGTAATGAGCTAGTTGAGCGTCATGAGCTACTTTTAGACTGCCAAATCCATATTTCCAGTTATTTTGGTGAGAGTAACTTAAAAGTAATGCGATAGTAGTGTAATGCCTTACATTTCAAATACAGTAACATTGTAATGTAACGAATTACTTTTAAATGACAGTAACAAGTAATAAGTAACGCATTACAGTTTTGAAGTAACTGGCAGTAATTACCTTTGCCATCCAACTGGTCACATTGCAAGAAGAGAGTGTGGATTACAGCAGTGTTTTTTTTATACTTTTCCTCATTAAATAAGATTTGATTCAGGTGATCACCTAATCATGAAGCAGAATAAGATGCTTGTGTAGGAATTTAACAGACACTGGCATGGAATGGTTGTCACTGGTCAAAGCCTTGATGAGCTTTACCTCAGGAAACTGACAGTTCAGTTTGTTTTGTCTGTTTGCTGGCAAGTCTTGATGAAAGTGTAAATGTTATCATACGTGGGATGTTCAGCCAGGAGCAGCCTTAAAACCCTATTAAGACTATAGTATTATTATATTATATTATTATATTATTTTTAGATAGTGTTCTCTGAGGGCTCCCTAGTGTTCTCTGAGGGCTCCCCAAAACCAACAGCCCCCCCCCCCCCCACCCCCTACAGAGCCCCATGCTCAACATTACCCAGCGAGAACATGGTTACCTAATCACCATTAATGTGTGTACACTCAGACCAAATAAACGACAAGCTATTGGCACGAGTTGACAAAATGAATCAAAAAACAGTCTGGACCAGTGTAGGTGGTATGAATATTTGACCAAATGTTTCCAATGTAGTTTAGCTTTCACTAAATCATTGCGCTTCTCCCACACAAGGCTCAAAGCAGAGAGGGGAAAAAAGCTCTTTCTTCTTTCCAAGAACACAATTTTCTCAGCAGGCTAGACTGGATAGTAGTAGAGGATTAAGTTATTTAAAATGCTTGTACTGCGGCATGTGCCATCATTCTATCTTGTGTAGAATGATAGGTTTTTGAAGACAAGGCATGAGTGTTCAAGCATTACTGCCAGATCCAGCGGTATTTAAAATCAATGTACTCTAGCCTACTGCTTCAAAGCACGGAGCATAGAAATGGAGGAACTAAAGCGAAAGGACATAGCCCATAAGTCTCACATGTATTTTGTATTGCTTTCAGTGTCACGTGCAGGACAGTTTCTTTTGAAGACACAGTAATAGCACAATTTATTGTACTCACTCAAACTGGAGCGCAATCACAGCAGCCTCCAGCAATGAAATGCATTGTTATGTTTTTGTATTGTGTATAGTAATACACTATATGGACAAACGTACTGGGACGCCTGACCATTACACCAACAAGGACTTTAATGACATTACATTCAAATACATAGACTTTAATATGGAGCTGGTTCCCCCTTTGCATTTATAATAGCTTCCACTCTTCCTGGAAGGCTTTCCACAAGATTTTGGAGTTTCTGTGGAAATTTGTGTCCATTCATTCTGTAGAGCTTTTATGAGGTCAGGCACTGATGTTGGATTAGAAGACATGGCTCACAATCTCTGCTCCAGTTCATCCCAAAGGTGCTCGCTGGGGTTGAGGTCAGGGATCTGTCCAAAATGTCTTGATATGCTTGATTTTATACACCTGTGACGATGGGTATGATTGAAACCCCTGAATTCAATCATTTAAAGGTACATCCCAATACTTTTGCTCATATAGGGTACATATAATCAGATCACAGGTTAGAGACACAATCATGATCACAATCACATTTACACACACACACACACACACACACACACACACACACACACACTCCAGTTTCCTCCCACAGTCCAAAGACATGGACATCAGGTGGACTGGAAATGCTAAATTGCCCTATGTGTGCGTGTGCGTGTGCGTGTGTGTGTGTGTGTGTGTGTGCGTGTGTGATTGTGATCATGTGTGCCTGAGTGTATCACTGACCTGTAATGGACTGGTCACCTGTTCACTGTGTTTCTCCACATTTTACCCCATACATGTTGGGATTGGCTCCAAAACCCCTTGTAGAGATGTAGGGCTGAATCTTTTTTTATTTATCTTAATGTCACACTGAAGATATGAAGGAAATATTACCTGTCAGTAAATTTTTGTTCTTTTTAATTGAATAACTTAACTTTACTGAAAGGTTTGTTTACTTATATTACTCACAGATCATACCAGTTAAAAAAAAGCCATTTTTTAACGCATCTCAGCCAGTTGCTCCTACAGCTACAGATCTAAAACTACAGTTTAAGATGTTGTCATGTTATGCAGTTTTCTCTTAAACCATTTTAAATGCATGTGATGTTAACAAATCTGACCGTATTGTTGGAAATATGGTAATTACCTGAACTCATGACTGATCAAAAAAGTCACAATTACCTTGAAATTCTGATTTTTCTATGAGTGTGTTGTGATGTATGCTGGACAAATGGTGGACGGAGGGTTTATTCTCGCCTACCTCTTGGGGAAATCATATGGACAGAATGATAAATAGCGTTGTTCTATACTGAGATAATGCACATAGATCACAGATTAAAATGAAATTATCTACCACAGCAAGAGCAAGAGAATAGCTGCACAGTTAAAAATAAAGTATCATCCATTACTGAACCTGTCCTCTTCTCCACTGTGTTGAAAAGTCGACTGTCCCCCCGACTCCGGATTGTCAGGTATGAAAATTATCTTTGAATTTCCCACTAGAAATTACGACTTGAAGGGGTGTTCCTGTGCCTTCACAAAACAGATTTTTTTTTTAATTTATTTTTTATTTATTCAGTGCTACTAACTGCCTCTTGTGCAGTAATCATACTTATGGTGCAACACTAGTCACTCTGGAAGGTTTACATTCCGTTCACACTATACTGTTACACTGTTGTATTGTCTATGTATTGTATTATCTCTGTCGGAACTCTTTTGAACGTCGCTATATGTTGCATCATTGTTTGTGGAGAAATGTCTCTTCACATTATGTACGTGCTCACAGCTGCTGATGACAATAAAGTAACCTTGAGCCTTGATAAATAAATACATAACATTTAAAGCACCTGTAGTTCCTCATATATTCCTCCCACCTTCAGGTGACACCAGAGATTTCTAGAGTGGGAAAGTACCCCTTTAGAACCCACCTTTTCACGTTTGATCAAGGGTGCCCAAGGTTCCGTTGGAGCCTCACACTATGATTTTAAGCCCGGCTGCCTTCATTGCTTATGCTGCTAATAAGGAAATGAGTATCGTGCTGTCGTGTTCTCTATGATTAGTGCAATCATGCTCTCTGCTCGCTGTAATCGGAGTGACGGGCGTCGCGTAAACATCGCTGTCGGTGTCTGTTTGGAGCATCATCTTGAAGGTAGTGCGAGGCCTTAGCTGAGCTCATGACACCAGTCACTTTGTCATTCCACACCATTCAAATGGACGGGGAAAGCGGAACTGACTCTGGCAGATTCATTTTCATCCCATGTGGGGTGTTCTCGCTGCCTCGTACGCCGATAATAGTCAGCGGGTTATTTCCAGTGAGTCCTCAGCCGCCACACACACACACACTCACACACACACATCCGCACACCTGTCACACTTTAATTTTTCATTTTAACAGATCACGGCTCTTTGGGCTCTTTCATTTTAACGGATCGCTCCGACAGTGCAAAACCGCTGCATTCTCATCAAGAAAACAGAGTGCGGAGGCCTTGCTTTGACATGTTTTGGTGTTTGCTAGCATTCATTAATGACGAGCGATCCCTCACTGTCGCCGTCACGTGGAAAGGTGAAGTGAACCCACCGAGACTGAAGCGGGTTACAGCTGACATAACGCAAGGAAAGATTAGCGCAAAGGATCAGCAGTGGTGCCTTGTGATGCCTGGGAGATCCAATTTGGCGCGGGACAAAGCCGAACGCCAGGCTCAGGGAAGCAGATTGCGTGCAGCGAGTTCTGTGACACGCTGCAATGTCTTTTTTTTTTTTTGTCCAGATTAAAAATGACTAAGACCATGCACCTCATGGTCAGTTCCAATCATCCCTTTGCTTTTCCCCTCCTCAGTCATGAAGCACTGTTATTTGATCAGTCCAAGGGAAAAAGAAAAAAAAATGGCAAAAGAAAATCTCCAGCTAGCGGGTGGAAATTGGCACGGGCTAAATCAGAAGAAAATTGGAGGAAAAAAAAAAAACCACTCCTGGTGTTTCTCTCCAATGATTTTATGGAATGGAATGTGGCCGTGTCCTCGGTGTTACCCCTGGAGGAGCTTTGATATGGAGATGCAGTGCTTCGCTCCTTCCAAACAAAACAGCCGATATCTACCAGCCGGTGAGCGGCAGGAAGCCGTGGTCTAGCCTCAGGCGTTCCGCGCTCACGCACCGGATCACTTATCGCTGAGGACTGATCTCCTTCATCACACATTGCGCCTCATCTATGAGATGTTTCTATCGCTTGTACAGTACGAATCCATGGGAAGAGCAGGAATGTTCAATCAGCAGCTTAGCCAGCGGCAGTGACCCTGTAGAGGAGGTCACAACCACATTACAGCAAGGAGCATCTAAATCAAAGACTCATACCACATACAGAAAACGCAAAGAAAAATGGCATGTGTAAGTTTATTTCCTGTAAATGTGTTAAATTAAAGTGAACATCATGCTGATGGTGTTTCAGGTAAATATATATACCGCCATCATATACATTGTTCCTCTGAAACTGTGAAACTGGTCAGGTTCAGGGACTTGACTGAAAATGAGAGTCTTTGAAAGTCCTTCAGGAAGCCTGGAGAACTATTCCTTAAGAAAGTCTGGCTCTTTGGCAAAATATGTACTTTATATAAATAGCTCCCCCTCTGTTCACAATCACACGGAAGTTAGCTTTGCATTTGAGTTTTTCAGTTCCACCTTAAATTTTTGCACCTAAGAAGTTCTGGTGCCCACACGGCACAGTAACTGATAACTGTTGTCACATTTTCAACTCAAATTCAATTCTAGGTGTAACTGAAGCCTAAAACTGAAAGTTGGCAGGTTAAAAAAGGAAATAAAACAAGTGCACTCAACAGCCATGCTGAGCCAGTGTCCACATGATCTATTCAGCATCAGGATGTTTCTCCTCTTTATGAGTTGTTTGAGCTTGAGGTCAGTTTTGTATGTTTGTAGCCAAGGACAATCTGGGACTGTTGGCAATAATTAGTTATTATTTTTGACATCTGGGGCTTTTCATGAAATATTGGATAAAGCCCCAGATGCCCAGGCCACCACTGGTTGTGTCATACGTTGTTTTAAATCCATGAGCAAATCCATTTGAGATAATCTGACACATAACCAGAGGTGTCATTAGGCCTAAGCATCTGGGACTATTGGATATTAGCTATTATTTATGAGATCTGGGGCTATTCAAGAAGCACTGCATAATGTCCCAGAAGCCCAGGACTAATGAAACCTCTAGTAGTGTGCCCTACATTGTTTTTAAACAATAAGAAAGTCTATTTAAGATTATTTGAGAGCTCCACATGGTTTGGGGCTTTATTTGGGTTGAGAATTTTGTAAATTTTTTTTGATCCCTTGCACTCAGGTTTTGCAGGCAAACACAGTGTGGTTGCGTGAGACAGCCTTGCAGCCCAGGCCTTCACCTTTCTCTTTCAATAAACGCCAAAGGCAAGCGTCAGGAAACCTCCAGCTCTTTGCTCGATGAACGACTGATCGTTATTGACATGCCGGTCTTGGAGATGGAGCCCGCGGTGCAGCTGACCCGTGAGCGAACGCCGTTTCCCCCGACGATTCCTTTGATGCAATTCTTACGTCGGCTCTGATGGGGGGCCACAGAAGGGGCAGGAGAAATGAGTGTCATCCATCAGCCATGACTGCACGCGTCCCTGGCCGGCCTGGGCACAAAGCGCTGCAGAAAAGGGAACAAAAGGGAACGAGCCTCAGTATTCGATTCACAATTTTTACAGAAAAGATAAAGGGAGGACAAAGAAGGGAAAAGAGGCCTCTCTTCAACAATAATGCCATCCACAAAATGCAATTCAGAGATTAAACAGTCCTCCTCCATTGCCTGTTGACAACAAAGACGGCAATCGCACTCATTTTTTTGCCTGTCCAACATAGCACTTTGCGTATCATGAGAAAAAGCCCAGAACCCTCCGTTCCTCCTTTCCAGCTAGAGAATGTTGAATTTCGGAGGCGTTTAATTGCGCGGAGAGCTGGAGAGAAGTTTGATTAAGTAAAGCTAAGCGACCGCGGAAGGAGAAGGCGCCCGGAGGCAGTAATATTAACAAGAAAGCCTTCTGAATATCTCAGCACACTGCACTTTGCGCCCTGAGGAAAGGCTCCAGCATCCCATTAGACGAGGTTAGTGTGCAGCATGGTACCCGCGAATAACGATTACCCAAAGTGAAAGGAAAAAGACAATCCATGACATGGGATTTACAAGGACAAAAACTGCACCAATAAAAAAAATAAATGAACCGCTTATAGATACGGAGCTTGGATAATGTGAAAAAGAGGCATGTTTGGGATGAAAGGCGTTTACACAGCCAACAGATCCCAATTCTGAAAGGATTGCTTGCATTTTGCTCTCTTTTTTTAATGAAAGACATGAGCATGGCCTTTACATCGCAAGCTCTCAGCTCTGCTCGCTCTTTTCTGGAGGTAAAACACTCAGCAGCACTTCTGATACACCCTCTCCACAGCAATTTAGCTCAGCCAAATGTGCGAAATGCATGAGAAACAAAAGTGCTCCCTTTAGTAATGGCTTTGATTTACAAGGCTGCTGGAACACCTGTAATTTTTCATATAGCACACGTAATTCTCTCCCGCTCAAAGTGTGTGGTTTTTGTGATATCATAAAAAAGCGCCACACCAAACACAGCTGTGCTGGCTTGATCACTGTTAGACACGTATATCGTGTTGGCCTACCTTGGAGATGTATGTTAAGTTATGGATGATGGTTCATGTGATGCAACACAGCTTGTGTTGATCATCCTCTAGTTCTTCATCAAAGGCCAGTTTCTGGCCACAGGACACTGGCTGGATATTTTTGATCAGTGGACTATTTTCAGTCCAGCAGTATTTAAAACTCCAGCAGCACTGCTGTGGATTAGCAATGAGGGTTTAGGGCTACAAGGTAGTGCATGTACACCTTCTGTATTATCTTCTTCAGGTATATCACCTTGCCCAATTACAAGACATAAGGATAAATAAATAAATAAAAAGAAAAAGGTTGGATAGGCCCATTAAAATGATCAAAGAAGAGATATTTTTGTAGTTCAACGTAGCTGAAATTTTTTGAGCCTTCATCTAAACAGCAGTAGCCATTTATACCTGCAGGTGTTTGATGGTTATACAATCAGAGTGTTTGTCTGTGTCTCCTATAATTCATTCAAATCAACCTATGCGTGTGTTTCTCCTTCTCTTATGAGAAAAATGGAGTGTGTGGAGTTTGAGCTCCATGCTGCCGTTATTGTTGGATGTGCTGCATTAGTTTCAGAGCATACGCACACATTCAGAATGCAATTTATTTCATGATGGAAACACTAAGAATTGATTTATTTCTCCAGATTAAAAATAAAATGCCACTGAAGTGTATTTCCTATGTATGCATTCGCTTGCCCAAAGTGGTAATTTGTGACACAAACAAAATACTAACCTACAGCTTAATTAGACTGTGTCCTTTACAAATGGATACTAATGCAACATCAGTTGGTAACCCAGATTAAAAACAAAAATAAGTGCTTTTCGTGTAGGTATTACAGGGTTAATGAGCAATTAGCCTTATTAGCTTGTTTCCATCTCACTTAAGCAAGACACACGAGATCAGGGCTCCTTCTCTCATCAGTAGTCATGTCCAGTGATGAGCTTTATAGCAATTCTGCTGTTTATCTCTAAAGAGTACGCCCTTATGCTTGATTACGTCAAGTCACATTAATTAAGTCTTTTAGTGTCTATCCAGATGAGCTGCTCCACTTGAGAGCTATTTCTTAGTGAGTACTCCAGTGTGCTATAAGTGTGTTTTCTTTGTCCTGTTTTTGCTATTAGCGTTAGCTTGCATTTACCTATCCTGACAGAAACAAGCATCCCAACTGCTAGTGTCACCACTGAGGTACCCTTGAGCAAGGTACCGTCCCACACACTGCTCCCCGGGTGCGCCTCATTGGCGGCAGCCCACTGCTTCACTTGGTGAATAAGTTAAATGCTGAGAAGGAATTTCACATTGTTCACATTGTGCTGTGATGTGATCACGCGTGACTATAAGGGTTAATAAATTAAATACATTTATTTTAATTTAAAAAAAATTCTGGTGCTTTTGGTTCTAGACGGCATAGGTCACATGGCCATTTACTGAAAATATTTCATGCTAAAACTGGAAATATTTCACCTAAAAGGTCACTGAAAATCTGACAGAACTGTCAAAAGAGTATAAACCCTACTGTCACTGTCAGTACTTCATACTCTTTCAACACAATAGCATAGATTCATATTAATTGTGTGTTTATTAAGACTTAGCATACCATATCTATCCTGTTTTTATATATCAGGTCCTAGAGGGTCCAGAACGTACAATATGTGACGATTTATTGGAAAAACTAAAGGTCAATATAGCCTTTGAACAAAATTGTAACTAGAATACAAAGCTTCACCCTGGAAGCTTCACCCCAGCTCTCTATCTGGCCATCGGCACAGTTGCTAACTGTAACCAGCAGAATAAAGAGTCTTCCACTAACTCTTTCACCCCACAGGGATTATTATTTATTTAGCTTGTGGTTTCCTACAATACAACTCGCATTAGCTGGCTACTGTTCCTGTGGAGCAAGACAGGGTTAAGTGCCTCGGTCAAGAAGACAATGACAACAGCGGAACGTTATCAGCTGGGATCGGCCCCCGTGCCCTCAGAGGTCATGTCTAAGTTCTCCCTAGCTCCATTCAGCCGAAGATTGTTCTGCTCCCAAGGTCCTCTGCATACATAATCACACCCATTTATAAGCAGCAGCCCCTGAAGGACAACTTCAAGTCCGTAATTTTCCGTAGTTATTTTCCGGAAGTCTGGGAATGGTGGGAAGTTCTCAGCAGAACCCAGTGGAAATCACAGGCCGAGTTGGATCTAATGTGCCAGGCAGGCTTAACTGGTCAGGCTGGGGATGGAGTAGAACCTCTGTATGTGCTCAGGCTGCTGTGTCCAAGCATTGAGGGGATTAGAACCGATTTCATGTCCAGGCCCTGCCGAGTGCACTAACCTCAGGAACACTAATCCATGAATTTCCCCCCTCAATTTTTCTTTCTTTCTTTCTTTTTAAAAGAAAATAACTGCCCACTGTTATTTGCCCACTGAAAGAAAAAACACTCCCAGGCCTTTTGTATTTTTGTACATTTCCTGGGTCAAGTTCTCAAAAAAAATCTGCAAATTAAAACTCACAGTTTGGCAGAATATCCTCATTTAGTCTTCTTGGTTTCTGGCACTTCTTTTCAAGCTCCTCCATTACTTACATCTGAGCAGATATAGCGCTGAGCTCTGCTGGTGCCTTAGGCTGTTATTTATAGCTTTATCCGCCCCTTTCTTGAAACCATAAGTTGGCCATGTGTTCAGTACTGATCCTTGCTAACCTTACAAAGACACATCTCTTTTCCAAAAAAAGAGCAAAATTAGTGACGAAAATATTCTTGTATTTAGCCTCTGCTAGGCACACATGCTGACCACCCACTCACAGACCACTCGCTAATCATTTGGTTTGTAAAAAAATAAGTGGAGGGCAGTTTCCCTGAAGCGGTAAATCTGCTCATTCATTCATTATCCCAAGTCGCTTATCGTTACCCAGGGTCTCGGGGAGTGCTGGGGCCTATCCAAGTAGTCATATTGCGAAAGGTGGATATGGAACGCTCAAACAAAACAACAAAAAGAACAGATAAAGAACACAGACATGCAACAGAGCTGATCTGCTCCCTGTATGCTAGCATCTGTTAATGATAGCATCTCGGCACAGTTTATAGCTTAGCTTAGCGGCGCCTAAAAGAATGCCACCACTCAGGATTCACTCATAAAGGTGATGTGGGATGTTGTGTGTAATTAGACTGTTGGTCACAAGTGAAGGCTTATGCAGCTGGCTGATAAAGCCCCTGCCTCTGGGGAAGTGCTAAATCAATATGAGACTGAAAAGCAGAAACGAGAACGTGTCGTACAAATTAACTGTCACAGAGGTTACGAATGCAGGCGAATCATTTCCGTGGGCCAGCAACGGCCACGCTGCACAAAATGGGTTTAACCCTTTCACATCAGTTTTCCATGTAGCAAGCAGTTAAGTATTTATCGCCACTAACAGCTGAAAGCATGAGGAATGGTCCAGTCACTTAAGCGATGCTATTAAAGTGTTTATGCAGACGTGAGTAGTGTTCAAGGCTAGTTAGCAGTGCGTGATCAATGACTGTGAAAACAGCCTCCCACACACACACACACATATACACACACACACACACACACACACACACACATATACATAAACACACACTTTGGAATTTTTTGAACGAATTTTTTTTTTAATTCTGTAGCCCATTTTGAATTCACAGTTTTTAATGATGTCACAAAACCCAATGCGTATTTTTTCATTCCTAGCCATAAGTACCAGCCCAAAGCAGCTTAGCCCGACCTATTTCTGCTGAAATTACCTTTCAAACAAGACACAAGTGAGTGTGAGAACAGAGGGAGTTTACATTTATCAGTTCTAAATGTACAGTAACAACAGCCTGTTTTAGGCATGAAGAGAGGTTGGAAAATGGTCAGTATACAGTTATATTCCTATTTCATGTCTTTTAAGTTGGGGGGGAGGTTTGAATTCTTTCACGAAACCCATATCATTCATTATCAAACAACAGATATTCCACTCCCTTTAGCAATTATGGCGCTTCAGTGGATGCATAAATGACGACTGCTGGCGGAACGGAAAAAAAAAAGAAGCTATTTTTAATTTATTGTGTGATATCTCCTCACTAAATTGCCGCCAATACCCTGAGGGAAAGGACAACTATTTCTATCTCACATATCACCTGTTTCCTCACTCTTTTTTCCAATTAGGACCCCTGCTACCCCTTCCTCACCCCCCACCCACCCCCTCCTCATTTCTGTTTGTGACGCTAGTTCTGCACATCTCAGTTGTTAATATCCAAAGCCACCGGCTCCTTCCAACCGAAGTCTCTCTATTACAGAGTGAAATCACATTTAATTAGTGTATTCATTCCTTGAAGTGACACACAGTGGTAATATAATCTTCCATCAAAAGCACACGCCGCAAAGAAGCCTCGAACTCATTGCAGCCGGTGAGGAGAACCTTTGGGGCGCCCAATAGCTGTCGCCCCTCATTAGCGCTGATCAAACAGTTGAACTCGCTGGGTTGAAAAAAAAAAACCAGTGGATTAAAATTTGCAGCGGTGATATGCTCCGCAACCTTTTACATCCTGTTGGCGGTTCGCGCAAGGTTAGCCTACTTTTTCAGCTCCACCATGACTAAAATAACTGCGTACAATAGGCTGCTCACCTTTGAATAACTTCCTCATGCCCAGTACGCCCACTATCCTTTTTCTCCCCCCATATCCAATTTCACACGGTGCACATTTCTCACAAAAAAGCCACTAATGCAAACGGAAAGACAAGAAAAAAGGGAAACCGCAGGCCCATTTGTTTGGCAAGGAGGCCTCACTGTTAGTGCCGACTCACTACAGACCTCTGCTGGTGGTACTGCACCTTTTGGGCCGCGTTTGCAAGGCAATTCACGTCAAGGCACGAGAGCCGGCAGTGGGTGCTTTATATGCTCGTTAAATCACTGCTCATCTTTTAATGACAACATTTACAAGCTAAAGAGCACGAGTGTGCGCCATCGCCTCGCGCATGCAGCTGGGAAACGGCAGAGGCTCCTGCTTTCAGCCTAATGAAAGTGCCGAGGTGGACACTGAGCTGAGCAATGGTCACCGCCCCTCGCCATGCCCTCATGGGTGACCGCCCTACCATCTGTGAACGAGTGGACAGATGAAGAAAAAGAGGAGGAGGAGAGGATGGGAGTAGGTGGAGAAAAGTCATACAGAAAGAAGTAGCAAGGAGAGGAAGATAAGGAAAATAAAATAGGAAGACCAATGAGGTTAAGGGTTGAAAAAAAGGATGGGACGAGATATGAAGTGTGAGTGCAAAAAAAAATGGAGAAGGTTATTTGCTGGAGAGTGGGAGCGATATTGAAGTAATGGTGAGGGTGGCCAGAGCACACAGAAGATAGTACTTTTATTTCCACTTATTGGCCACTTTATTAGAAATACCAGTCTTCTGCTTCCACTCACTGGTCACTTGGCTGGAAACAGTAACCTTCTACTTCCACTTCATTAGAAATACCTACTTTATAATTCTAGTGTTTGCCCCCTTTACTGGGATCATAAACCTTCTGCCTCCACTCATTGGCCACTTTATTGGAAACACCTACTTTATACTTCCACTCCTTGGCCACTTTATGGGAAACCCCCACTTTGCTGTTTTGTAACCTGTCCAGCATGTATCAGTTTCTCAGACTTATGGCCTTAAGGCCTCGTCTATAGATCCCGGTACCTGAGCCGCCACAAAATCCCCTCACAGATGCTTGACTAGCACTTAATCAGTGTCTAATCTGTTTACTTTCACGTTCCATTGTGCTTTGACAAACAGTGTGCTCAAAGTGTTGGCACGCTAAGTAAACACTCCATTGTTTGAGCCGAGCATAAATTACTGCGCTCTCCTCCGACGTGGCCTAATAACTCTGTAATTCATAATTCGGTGCTTGTTGTTCTTTATGAACATGATAAAGTGGGGGAGTGTGTGTTGGCTGGCTGCGCTGTGGCACTCCGGGGTGACATTGCAGCTTTATCACTGTAGCGGCGAACACCCGACAGCCTCGCTCTCTCATTACGTATGCATTCAAACAACAGATATTAAAGCTGGCCAGATTATCGCTCATATTTGGACCCCTCTGCATCCGGCATCAGCGCATATAAATCTCTGGCTTCGGGGAAGTGAAGCGGAAGGAGGTGCGTCAAGGGCGATATAAGCGGAAAGATGCTAAAGAACGATAGCTAGAAGCTAAACGCCGGGTCTCATAACCCTCTGAGGGGATAAACACACAGCAGGGGGGGGGGCCCGGACACCAGCGGCTGACAGCCGAATAGGGCAGGCTGGTATTTTACTGGTTATTAAGATTGAAATAGGGATCATAAAGGGATGCCACGGGTCAAGGAAGTGCTCTACAGAATGCGGCCTTTATGTTTAGGCTCTCATTCGATTCGACTTTTATTGCTGGAAATGAAATACAGTCATCACCTCAAGTGCTGCCTGCATATAACTGTCAGTATGTGGCGTCGCACTGCTATATTTGGCTCCTAAATAACAGGTATATCAATTTCTGGCATGAGGAAACCTTGTATTTCTGATGCAGTAGCATCAGGAAAATCCTCTTAAAGTATCCCAGCATTGTTCAGCTTGATCATACCTTCGGTTCTCCTGGACATTCATTCCAATTCATTTCCCCAAACAGAAAACCTGCCAACTGTAATAGAAATCAGTGGGCATCTCCTAAATTCCATAAAGAACCATGACCTTCAGCTGTAGCAGAACTGTTGTGAGACATGAGCAGATTTTACTAAAGCTGGTTTTCTGGAGCAACGCAGTTTCTTCTGCTTTCTCTAAGATTTTCTGGTATCCATGGTGATCAAACGGAGCCTGTGAAAACTCCACCTACTCTGCTGGTAAGGATTTACTCCAAGTTAATTCCATCTGGATAAAATCTGAAAGAATGTGGGTCCAAACAGTGCTCTGCAAAAGTCTTGAGATACCCCTCATTTCTTTATAATTTGCTTGCTGGTACAAAAGTACTATTTTATTCCTGTCAAACTGTCTTATCTTTCACATACTAAGTAGATTAAATGAAATAAACAGGAGGAGATGTTTTAAGGCAACAGGCTGCAAACTGTCTGAAGATACAAGGAGCCTAGATCAAGGCTTTCAACCACTCAGCATTCAGCACCACCAGTATACTGATCACCGCCTGATTATCTGGAATCATCTGCACCTATTTCTTCACTGGTTCAGGCCTTAAGTTAGATCTGCTTTGTTACACTTGAATGATCAATACGAAAGTCACCTCTGAAACTGGTCAGTTTTAGGGACTGGACTGAAAATGAGAGCCTTTGAAAGTCCTTCAGGAAGCCTGGAGAACTGTTCCTCAAGACTACATTAAAAATACATGAATCTGGAAGCAAAATATGAAGACATGAGGGCTGGCTCAAGACTTTTGCGCAGTACTGTGTATACGTTTGTGTGGGAAAGGACACCTTTGGCACAAATTACCAACTAATTACTAAACCTGATATTTTAAATTAATTTAATGTATTTGAACAAATAAATAAAATGTAAACAAAATGTAAATGTAGAATAACTGTTGGACAGAACAGTCTACTATTAAATTAAATTCAGAAATCCAGGTTCTGAGCTTTAAAATGTGCAGCAGTTTCTCTGTGGAGGACGTACCTTTTACTTATTTACAACAAAGCATCATTTGCCCAAGACCAAGGGGTGCCGGAACACTCTTGACCTGGCAGTGGTGCTATTCATCGACCACCCAAATAACATCTGGAAATCAGCGGTCCGGTTATTGGAAAATTACCAGTGATGAAGGGCTAGAGGACCAACGCAAACTGTGCATCAACAGATACATATATACTGGCAAAGGGGGGGGGGTGTTTCTAATGGTGGTTTTCCACTGACTGGTACCAGCTCGGTTCGGCTCGGTTCGGTTCAGTTCAGTTCTACTCTGTTCAGTTTTGGTGGTTTTCCACTGACTGGTACCAGCTCGGTTCGGCTCGGTTCGGTTCAGTTCGGTTCTACTCTGTTCAGTTTTGGTGGTTTTCCACTGACTGGTACCAGCTCGGTTCGGTTC
>JBBIGA010000083.1:7431265-7446454 GCA_037576975.1 Alestes dentex
TATATATATAATATAATTCAGTATATTCTAGCTATATTAGTTACATTGTAGCTATAATCATTGTAATCATATTAGTTACATTGTTTTAATTGTGTTGCTTAGAAAATGGCATGTTATATTTTTAAAAGCAGCTTTATGGGCTACCTGCTAATGCAGGTCTTGCCTAAAAGGACATAGTAAAAGGGACAGGTGCTTGAGCATGGCCCCATTTTTATCAAATTTATTTGTCTCTACCCTAAATGTTTCTTGTTTATTTCCCTGCTGCACACTATATGGCCAAAAGTATATGGACAGATTACACTTATATGTGAGCTTGCTGGATTTCACATTCCAAAAACCATGGTCCTTAATGTGCCAAAGGTGTAAGCTTATAAAATATCTTTGTATAAATTAATACTGCTCTTCAACTGAACTAAGCAGCCCAAACCCTGATTTACAGCCCCAGACCATTATACCTCCTCCACCAAACTTTATTGTCGGCACTATGCACTTAACACGATACTACAAAAACAACATGTTCTTACGACCCTGAGTTTAGCCCAGGATAATGCCTGACCTGCTTTAAAGAAGATCGGAGATATTTATGTCCACACAGCAGAGTAGAACATGATTCCTTGTTGGTCTCCAGTTGATTCTCCATATAAAATCAATGCTGGGGTTCAATGAGGTTCGATTTGTACTCCCAAACAGCTTGATGGAACTCAGAAAACACAACACTGCAAAATGTGATTCATGCCTTAAAGCAAAAAGTGCAGAAACATAATGATTTTCACTACCTATACAGCAACCTAAGACACGGGACAAAAACTTTGCCAAGAAACCTAATATCAAGCTGAAATCTGGCACTGTCCCAGGACATCTGGTCTGCCTATGCATTTTACAGGTGCTGATGCTGTGCTTTTGCAACTTAGGCTTCTCAAAGGTCCTGAAGGCCATGACAGCAGATAGTACTCGCGAGGAGCTGCTCTCCTTCATCCAGCAGTACGGAAGCCACTACATCTCTGAGGCTCTCTATGGCTCTGAGTTCAGTTGCAACATCTACTTCCCCAGCAAGAAGGCCCAGCAGCAGCTCTGGCTCCAGTACCAGAAAGGTAAGTGGTGGGGGTTGTTGGTTGGTGTAATAAATCTATAAATTCTTATAGATGGAAAAGGTCAAGGTCAAATAATCTCAACCCCTTCAGATGTCTTGAAAACACTTTATGCCCTAATGACCTTGTCTTTTCATTAACTGTCAATTAAATTTACTAACTGGACCGCCTCACCGGACAAAGCCGCCACATATTTGCAATTTTTTGACAGAGTGGACTTAAGCATGTTTAAATCAACTGTAAATATATTCATTACATATCTATACTGTATGATTATATAATTCCACTTACATATGAATAATCATTCAAGTAAACAGAATCATACCAGAACTCTGGACCAGTTATTTTCAACGTGTGGGGCAGAGCCCCCCAAGGGGTTACTGCTGAAGGGCAGTTTATTATAGCAAAACTTTAAGTATAGACATTTAACCAAACAATTTTAAATATGCCAAATATTACTGTGATGATAATTTGCAAAAACAGAACATCACATTTAGTCCAAGCTTGTCGACTTGTCTGGTTATGCACCAAACGGCCACAACATTAAAAGCACTAACAAGTGAAGTGAAGGACATTGATTTTCTCGTTACAGTGGCACCTGTCGAGGGTTGGGATGCATTAGACAGTTAGTGAACAGTCAGTGCTTAACATTGATGTGTCGGAAGCAAGAAAAGTGTGGGTGCGGCTTTGATAAAGACCAAAGCTGTTTTGGTGGCACAAGCAGGACTAACACAATAATGTTCACAGTGGAGATGAATGGAACCAGATGTCTGAAGAGTTTAGTGACTCTAAAAGCTCATTAAATGGTTACAGAAACATTGCCTGAGATGTTGTTAGTGATAGGTTGGGGATATTTCAGCCTAAAATGTATTAAATATAAAAATAATTACAGTGGAGGGACACATGCAGGATGTTGTGAGGCTAAATGGTCCCAAAAGAAACCAGATTTCTGACTATTTTACCATCTTCAGTACAGATAAAATGTTTGGGGCACTAAACAGTGAAGCATGTCTTTAACAAAGTTAGAACAAAATAAACCCATGATCCATATACACTGAAATGACACTATTATATACCGCTACCTTGTACCTACACACATCAACCTTTTTATTAGGAACACGTACCCTACAGGTGCACCTAGTAGCAGACTGTAGCCCATCTGTTGCTGCAAAACTGATCAGCCCTCTTCTACTTCATCCATAATGGAAAGGGACCACCAAAGGTATCTGAGTAGTGAGCCATTCTCAAGTCACACTGAGACGGCAGTGAACAGGATGGCGTTACTACACCAATAATAAAACGGTGACACTGTGTGTCTATGGGACAGGACGGTTAAGACACTCTCAAGGTGATTATAAAGAGATGCTCACTCTCTCACACATACACACACAGGAGGGGGGGTGGTCTACTAAATGTATACATTCTCATAAATGGAAAAGGTCAAGGTCATGGTCAAATAATCTCAACCCCTTCAGATGTCTTGAAAACACTTTATGCTCTAATGACCTTGTCTTTTCATTAACTGTCAATTAAATTTACTACTTGGACCGCCTCACCAGACAAAACCGCCACATATTTGCAATTTTTTGACAGAGTGGACTTAAGCATGTTTAAATCAAATGTAAAAATATTCATTACATATCTATACTGTATGATTATATAATTTCACTTACATATGAATAATCATTCAAGTAAACAGAATGCATGCCAGAACTCTGGACCAGTTATTTTCAACGTGTGGGCCGGAGCCCCCCAAGGGGTTACTGCTGAAGGGCCGTTTATTATAGCAAAACTTTAAATATAGACATTTAACCAAACAATTTGAAATATGCCAAATATTATTGTGATGATAATTTGTAAAAACAGAACATCACATTTAGTCCAAGCTTGTCGACTTGTCTGGTTATGCACCAAGCCACCGCAACACTAAACGCACTGACAGGTGAAGCACATTGATTTTCTCGTGACAGTGACATCTGTCGAGGGGTGGGAGATATTTGACAGCTAGTGAACTGTCAGTGCTTAACGTTGATGTGTCAGAAGCAGGAAAAAGTGGGGGTGCGTAAGGATCTAAGTGACTTTGATAAAGACCAAAGATTTTTTTGGCGGCACAAGCAGGACTAACACAATAATGTTCACAGTGGAGGTGAATGGAACCAGACGTCTGAAGAGTTTAGTGACTCTAAAAGCTCATTAAATGGTTATGGAAACATTGCCTGAGAGTTGTTAGTGACAGTTTTGGGATGTTTTAGTCTAAAATGTATTAAATATAAAAATAATTACAGTGGAGGGATACATGCAAAAGTTTGGGGCACTAAATAGTGGAGCATGTCTTTAACGAAGTTGGAACAAAATAAATCTATGACCCATATACACTGAAATGACACTATTATATGCTGCTACCTTGTATCTACACACATCAACCTTTTTATTTGAACCACCTACCCTACAGGTGCACTTAGTAGCAGACTGTAGCCCATCTGTTGCTGCAAAACTAATCAGCCCCCTTCTACCTCATCCATAATGGAAAGGGACCACCAAAGGTATCTGAGTAGTGAGCCATTCTCAAGTCACACTGAGAATCTCACTTATGCTGAATTTATTGCACGCGGTTGATCATAAACAATACAAATGAGAATCTTGAGACTTGGTTCACATACATCAACATTAAAGCAAGTCGTGAAGTTGGGCCGTTGAGAACGTGAGATGTGTGTTCACAGCACCTTGCCAGAGAAATCCCGCCAGAGCGGGAAAATGCCTCGGAAATCGGACCTGACAGCGTCGTGTCGGACTTCACCAAGACCCATGATGATCTAACGCACCCATCAACCTCCAAGGGGTGATCACTTCCGACACTTTCGACTCTTGTCAGTCCAGTGTTGTATTTTTTTTTTTTTTTTGCATGCTTGAGTTTAACCAGGATGGTTCTCCACAAGGAAAAAAATGAAATGAATATACTCAATTCAGACATGTCCTCCTCCGTCCGTCTCCATATGAATACAGTATATTATACCAACTCAGTTGGTGGGCAATACGGCAAAAATATATTATGAATGTATTAAATTTACATGATATGGATCAGGAGCTTTAGTCTTTCTCAGGTCTGATTAGTTGAAACAGACAGAAGTGCTGCCACTTAAAAAATACAATTAACTATGATTTTCCACACCCCACTACATCCAATTAAAACTAATCAGCTGGTAAGTGTCCTTTAAGTACTGACCACATCAACAATATACTCAAAATCAGTGATGTCTTACATACACAAAAGCCACACAGTGACCTGATGTATCATGTTAATGATACTGTCATGCAGCCCTTCTTTACTAGCTATGTTTCCATCCAAAGACTTTTTTTTTTTAAGTGCTACAAAAAGGTTGTCACCATAGCCAATGCAAAACACAAACTGTTGAAGTTTTATGAGGGTCAAGAAAACTGGTTTTCTTCTCTCAAATTTAGCAAAAAAAGAAAAACATTTTAAAAGAAAACATGAAATCCAATGTTTAAAATTCATCTTATGTACTTTTAAGAAACACAAACAAAGAGTGCGGTGGAAAGGTGTAGCTGAACTTCAGCATGAATGTCAATAATTGTAGCTTAAATATAATCACAGTGGAGGGATACATGCAGGGCATTGTGTCCCAGAAGCATATTTTTTCATCAGATTTTCCACTGTTTAACTTCAATCTTGCATATAAAACAAGGCATTTAAGTAAAGGGATGTTTCACAAAAAAAATTTAACAGCAGGGTGAAGAGGTCTAGCTGGACTCGAGTGTTTAACGGGAATGATGACTCTTTTAGTCCTTATAGACAGATGTCCAGGAAAGGCTTACAAACAATTGTCCAGGAAAACTTACAGCCATTCCAGAGAGACAATCCCTTACAACCAAAGCTTGCTTATATGACAATGTTTTATACAAAATGACATCATGATGACAGCATTTTATCTCTAAATGTCTGTTTAATGCACATAAGCCGGCAGTCACAAAAAAAAATTTTTACAAGTCCATTTTATCGCTTGCAATTCATGGAAAATATGGATGGAAACACAGCTGGTGCGACATACTGTGTTCATGTGGAAACGGTGCACACGCTCAAATCAAGTACAGCAACTCAATCATGTTTATTGGCCCGAGTCACTCCACACACACTCGTAATCAGAAGCAAAACTCACCCCAGGTGGCATCACACTAACAACGAAAAGGGGGGGGGAAACAGACCCCATCGATTATTTTAATGCTTCAGGAGCTAGGCTTTCATGTTACGTCATCAAATGATCACATTTCAGTCATATGTTTTGATCTCTTGAGCAGAACAGCAGTTTGAAGTTTGGGGGGGGGGTTGATGGTGATAAAACGATATGTCTTCTTAAAGTCCCAGAGAACAATATCTGGGGTTATTGTCTCAAATTCCTCACAGTACAAAATAAACTGGCAAAGATATAATTAAATATATTTTTGGGGTTTAAGACACAAGCCCGACTAAGTCCTTTCATAAACGACCCACCACTCTTAAAAACGAAGCAACAGTCTTGTGGTTCATGTAGAAGAAAGGACACTTGAATGCTCTGGTTTCGTATAATCTAGTGTTTTGTTATGCTTTATGCAGAATGTAAGCAATAGTGGGAACACCCCACAGCAAATATCATGTTTCGTTGATTTTCCATGTGAAAACAAGTGCACGTCATCTAAAGGCAATGCACTTAAACATGGCATTGTGTACTACAAACTTTAGTGCACAGTTTAACACATCTTAGAATAAAATAAATAAATAAAACAGGCCACATTTTATGATTTGTTTCCAGGTCAAATTCAGCCAATAAACAGTAATTGTGCTTTAAAATGTGCAATGTATTGCCCATTGAGGATGTGCATTTATTTACTTATCTACAAAACATGTCCTTGGACCAGGAGCATCGAAACCTTCGCATTTCTGAGAATTCTCCTCTGAAAGAATTGCTTCCCAGCCTTTAATTGAGGAAGTGATGCAGCGGTACTTATGTTCTATATCCTGAATTTGGAAACCCTTTGGTAACTACAATAATACATGGTTGCACAAACCTGTTTACAGTACAAAACAACCACACAAAATGACTGACGACTGAATCAAGACATTAATTACCTATTTAGCACTGCAATGCATCCTGTTAATGATTTTATACCGAGATTAACAGACATTGTTACACAGGATTTGATATCTTATGTTGTACGATGAAAACAATGCCTACTTGTTCCTGGATATGAGAGGTATAAGAGGGCACTTAGACCATGAAGAAGTGGGTAATGAGCAAGAAGCTCACATCATTAATAGGTGGATAAACATGTAGAGTTTATGTAGCCAGATTAACCATTTCAGTCCATTTGGCTGTTTTAGCCTTCTTTGTATAATTTTTGCAGCTTATAGTGTTTATTATTCAGCAAAGTCCTTCATCTTAACACTAACACAACATGGCAGTCAAAATAATCACTAATGTAGACATTATTGATTGACAAACACTCCTACTCAGAGACAACACTAGTCAATTATTGCCATCTGTTGTGCCATACTCCAGAGCAGCCACATTGGTAAACACAGCCCATGTGTCGATCTCTCAATGGCAGTGGTGAAAGAATGTGTCAACTGTCCGACTTGCGACACTTCCTCCAACACGGCCGAGTTACTGTTTGGGGACCACTGAAGAGCCAGCCTTGACCAAATGAAAGCAGCTTGTCAAATGTGTCGTGTAAATGGATGACGGTCTTAACAAGTTGAGGAACGCCGCCTCTGCAAGTACGTATACACTTTGACGCAGTGGTCCCAGCAATCTAAAACCAGCAGCTGTCCTTTATGCGTGACAGCAACCCCCACAGGGCATGTGAGACCCTCCTGGATCAGAATGTTATAGCCACCTTCCTTCGGGAACTGCAAGATCTCCTTCCGGCCGCTATCCGTCACAAGCAAGTCTCCGTTCGCATCGACGCACATGCCCGTGATGCAGCGGAAGTCCTCAGTCTCAGAGAAAAAGTGGCTAAGCTGTTTGCCCAGCTGTCCATCCGTCCCCACTGAGCCGATGGAGAACCCACCCTCCAGGTGGTGCTCATTATGTCTGTTCTCTATGTTAAGGCCCAGACCCTGGGTGAAGTACACTGTACCCGAAGAGTCACAAGTCACAAATTTGGGCCTGACGGCTGAGCACAACCTATTGTAATTCACCACGCCGACGTTACGATCCACAGCCAGGCACCACAGCTTCCCTCCCTCCACGTCTGACACCACAAACTGACCTGAGGGCATGGCGGCTATGCCCCAAGGCTTGATGAGCTGGTTCTTATGGCAGGCAATGCAGTGGCCATCCGTGGTGTAAACCTTGACAGAGTTGTCGTAGTTGTCCGTGACCCCGATGAGGCCCTGAGGGGTGATGGCAATGGACAGAGGGATGAGATTGGGCAGGTCAGCACCCAGGAAGCTCAGGACAAAGTTGTCAATGCTGCTAGGGTTGCGGCGGATCTCGCGCTGGAAGCCCTTGCGATTAAATATCTGGATACGATAGTTGCCTCTGTCCGCCACCAGCACGTCTCCTTGCGGAGTTACGCAGATACTCACAGGCAGGTTGAACATACCAGGGAGGTTCCCCTTGCAACCCATCTTCTTTACAAACTGGCAGAGTTGGCCCCCAGACGCACCTCCTGCGGCCCCTGGCGATGGTTCCCCTCCATCCACTGATTTGGACTTGAAACTACCAGGCGAGGCACACACTGCTTCCTCTACAGTTGTAACCATATCTACATCTCGATACAGATCCAGGGGAGCTGCAGCAGTGGCTATCTCCAGGCCATCCTCCTCATCCGTGTTAACTGTACAAGGCTTAATTGTCAGCTGACCTACATCTACAGACTGAGGGTGCTCTGCCTTGATAAGCTCAGGATCCTGCAGCTTCAAAAGGACAGGGAGACTACTTTTTAAGTCAAGCTCTTCCTCATCATTACTGCCACCATCTTCCAGCAAAGCAGTATCAGTCTGTTTAATCCTCATGGTGATGTAGTCACAACGAGATACTACCTGCACTTCCGCGATGTTCAGGAGGTACGTCTGCTCTTCCAAAATTTGAGCATTTAGTTTCTCCACCTCTGCCATGGAGGTGGCAAAGGCACGGCGTGAGCGGCCAAGCTCCTCCTGAAGCCGGAGCTCAGCCCTGGCATACTCCTGCTGCACAGCCTTGTACTTGAGGCGGAAGGATTTTGACACACTGTCTATGGCTGCCTTCTTCTTCTGAATATTGGCCATGGCCTCTCTGAGATTAGCCAGCTTCACACCCAGGTCCTTCCGTCGCTGTTCAGCAGCCGTGCGGATGGTCTGCACAGTGTGGCCTTGATGTTGGTGGCCTTCACCCTTGCAAGCATCACACAGCACCACGGCGCAGTCGCAGCAGTACTGCCTCGGTAGGCGATTCTTGCAGGACTTGCACATGAGGCCGGCTGCAGAGCTGCACGAACTTGCGCAGTCGATGATCTTCAACACAGTAAGGTTGTCGGCCAGTTGGGAAATGCTACTCATGCGGGACACCTTGTTGCAGAAGGGGCAGCGCACCCCATTGATGGTGCTGGCCAGGAGCTTCTCAAGGCACTGCCGGCACACCGAGTGCCCACATTGGAGCAGCTTGGGCCGGAGTTGTTCCTGATTGTACGTCTCCAAGCAGATGGGGCACTCCAGCACCTCCCGCACTAAATCTGGATCCAGACATGATGCAGTGGCCATGATGCATTTCACTGACTTGCAGCACATGCAGGGGGGGGAGAAACAAGAAGAAAGGCCACTGAGTCATTTACAGCACAGCATTACGTAACATGATAATGTGTGATCTTGCAGCATTTCAACTGAACACAAGTGTGGCTAGAGCATCTCTGAAATGGAAATTAAGCTAATTACATTTCAATGAGCCGCCCATGGTGTAAAAGACAGCGTTCGCTTGATCCAAGTCTTAGTGAACAGTATTTATTCATAAGACCCAACAAGTTAAGTGGGACAGCCATTCCCCATGGTAGTTGTGGGCACTGCTGTTCCTCATTTAAACATAATAAATAACAACTATTAAGACAGTACATAATTTAGACCCTTTGAGAAGTTTCTTAGGCCTTGTCAGCTCATTAATCACCACACCTATAATAAACAGAGCTATTATGTAAATGGAACTGTGCTGTACTACCAGTTCCTGTCTTGAATCTTACTACTGTGGTTCAGATCGCGAAAAGGGTCAGAAAAACGACCTCCCTCTTTCCTATAATGCCGGTCGAATAAGAGGAAGCTGAAGTTGGCCTTTTATTTGGACGGATTTTTCCCTCCCACCTTAAATAGCGCAGAGGTTGCATGAAAACGGCGCAGCGGCTACGCTTAAAATGCTGCAAAATTTAAGGAGGACCGGAAAAAACACGGAGCTGAGGGCAAGCTGAACTTCACCCTCGTATGAAACAAGAGGTTTGAGCGCTATCTAAGCCAGCCACACGCTCTGAGGAGTCGATATCAGCCCTGTGGACCCGTCTGTGCAGGTCTGTGTGTTATTCTGTGCAGATGTTGCTGTGCTAACGGCTAACAGCTAAAGGCCCCGTGTAACGCAGCCACTGCACCGTGTTAAACTCGGAACTGCAACAAACAGGCAGTGCAGTGTAATGTAGTAATTTTAAACTACTAATGAGAGCACAGCCCGTCCGTCTCCGAGTCCTGCCCGCGGCGGTGGTCTTACCTGAGCCCCTCAAAATCAGCCCGACTGCGGTCTGTTTGTGTGCGCGTGCACGACACTGCGGAGCGGTGACGTCATGGGCGTTCGACGCCAGCAGGATCTGATTGGTCGGAGCACCGGGCCGGATCCTGTCCGTTGATTGGTTCAGAGGTCCATTCATAATATTATTATTATTATTATTATTATTATTATTATTATTATTATTATTATTATTATTATTATTATTATCACCATTGTTATCATTATTGTTGTTGTTGTTATTGTTACTACTGTTGTTGTGCATTTTGGAATAGTTGGACTAGTAGTATTTAATGCACTAGTAGCATTTAACTAATTAATATTAACCCTCTGCTGCACACATTTTGATGGTACATGATAAATATTATTCTGCATCATTTCCTGATTCATTTGGGGATATGTTCTGATAAAACGGTGATGCTATGCAATACGGGGTTCATAAAAATTCCTTCTGATTATTGTTAGTCGTGTTCTTCCAGCCATTATCAACAAAATTATAACCGGCATTATTATTATTTAATTGTGTATAATCATGTTATAAGTATATAATGTGTGTTAATAATCTAAATTGAAAGTGAAAGTGACCATTCTGTCATACGTGAACACGCCACAGCACACAGTGCTGTCAAAAAATACATATATAAACTTAAAAATAAAATAATAATATCAGTAGTAATAATACAACCAGTAAGAATAAACATTATTCATATTAATAGTAATTTGTAACAGTAGTCATAGTTTTAATCGTAGCAGTGGCATTCAGCTTTATTATACTAGTACTACTACTAATAATAATAATAATCATCATCATCATCATCATGACAGGAATAACTAGGACAAGAATAAAAATACTAATACTAATATTACTAATTGCTCTAACAAGTGTATAACAACAACAACAACAACAACAATAATAATAATAATAATAATAATAATAATAATAAATAACAATGACAGGAAGAACAAGACAATTTTTATTCTTTTATAACAAGAAAATCGGAAAATTATTTTAAATATATAATACATAGTAGTAAAAGTATTAGTAACAACAATAAGAAGAAGAAGAAGAAGAAAAAGAATGTTGATTACGCAGTTAAACAGTTTAAACAATTTTCTTTAAACGTTACAGGATTGGTCAGCCCTCCTCTCTGTTAATGATGTAGAAGTTTTGCACCCCCACCTTTCTGTTTATTCTGTTTGTTGTGCAGTACCAGTTCAGGCCGCCAGGTGGCAGTGTCTACTTAAGATCTACTTCAAATTAGCTGCATTTGAACTTCCAGTTTTCTGGATCCATTTTTTCCTTCCCCACCTTTAAACTGATGATGGTCATGACATGACGTGAATGTCATCAGTATAATCAGTTCATTGACATGACAACAAATGTAAACATTTAGAGTGGGTTTGGTGTGAAACAGTTCACTGTAGAGAAATTTACAGACTCAGAGTTTGTTACAGTGGTGGTGAGTGGAACCAGACAACACAAATCTAACCATTTTATTTACAATACAGATATATTCTGTATTATATACTGTGTTGATGAGGGTAAAAAGTGGAAAATCAGAAAAAAAAAACTATTTTGTTCAGACCACCCTCCCATTCCCCTCCACCATCAATAGAATTTAAAGTATAGTGACCCCTTATAGTCACACGTGAACACACAACAGCACAGCATACAGTGTGAACAATGTGAAATACTGGGGAGCAGTATGTGGGGTGGGGGGTATTTTGCTCAAGGGTACCTCTGTGGTGCCACTAGCAGTCCTGAGATTCAAACTCAATTCCTTCTGATCACAGGGGCAACTACCTAACCACTAGGCCACCATCTGCCCCATTAAAGAGCCCATTCCATGAAAAAAATACATTTCCTCACTATTTTAAAGTAAAAAAAAATGTGTAAACATTGCTAAAGTTTCAAAACAAACCTCCCAGTCCATGGAAACAGAACAGCAAAAAGCTTGTTTTGAGCATGTTGCTTTTGTGATGTTATAAATACACAAATTCAGGCTATAACAGTTTAGACCCACCAATTAGTGGCTGTTCTGATTTTTAAAAAATTGATGGAAGAGTGATTTTGCACAATGCTTCGCATGAATCACTTAAATTTAACAAAGCCATCTAACTTAAGTCCTGAACCAGTGAAGAAACAGGAGATCAGGCAGTGATCAGTATACTGGTGGTGCTGAATGCTGAGTGGCTGGAACAGCTTTATCTAGGCACCTTGTATCTTTAGGCACTTTACAGTCGATCGCAGTAAATCATTTGTTCCCATTTCTTTGATTTAATCTCAAATCAATTTAAGATTCCAAAGATAAGACAGTTTGACCGACAAAATAGTATTTGTGGACCTACAAGGTGATTCAGAGCAAAATATAAAGAAATGGAAGGTGGCTCAAGACTTTTGCATGGTACTATACATCCCGTTCACTTAAACTTTCACTTTTCATCCCGATCATTGTTCAATTTTGAAAAACCCGATTTTGGGACTTCATCCAACCCGCAAGTAAAACTCTTATGAAACATCAGCCTCCTGAGAGACCTTATTTATTATTCAAAATATAAAGAAGGCCCAAAAAAACACACAAAAAAACTAGAGGTCAGAACTGGAGCGCGGTTTGCTCTATGGATGTGATCGGGAAGTGCAGCGAGCCTCTATCAATCAAAAGTGCTCTCCGCGATGACAGCTCCATTGTGAGTCTGGGTGCATTTGAGGGGAATTTTCCTTGGGCTGACCAGTCCGAGCTCCAGCGCTGGACGCCCAGCTTTGCCTCGGACTCCTCTGTCAAAACAGAACAAATCTGGCAACAAAGTACAGATTTGTTTCATAATCCCAATGTTTTTAATCCTTCTGTGGAATAAGAGACTCCTAGGGCTGGGTTGTGTCAGGGAACACTATATCTGACTGTAAATAATCTTATTTACGAGATTTTTCCTTAAAATGATCATGTAAGCTATAGTCCACCTCATGTGCGTAGTGGCTCACACACATTTTTGAGCTCATGAAACTGGGGCAGTTTTAAGCTAAACAAAACCATCTCAGAGGTTTCGACGCAGAGCTTCCCGGTGTTCTTAACAGCTTGTGCGTTGGGGATGATTTTGAAAAGTGCTATACGAAACGAATGATTTAGAAACGTGCTATAATGGTTCCGGCGCCCTTGCCTGTATGGACCATCTTTATTGCTAGGACGCCCAGACTAGAACACCCATACGGAACCACCCTAAAGTACCACCCCAGGCAGTATGCGGCCAGTGGGGCAACCGAAACTGGGTGCACTCCCACACCCAGAAACTGACCAAAGGTTTGCACCACCTCTGACAAAAATCGAAGCTGGGGCAGCAAGATTACACCTAAAAACCTCTGCTCTGCAGGACCACCTTATATCATTATAATTAAGAGCGTAGCAGGAAACGACTCTGCTCTGTGCCCGAGTCAGACTTTTTGTTTGGGATTGAAGTGAGAGCCCAGTTGAAGTGCTTTAAAATAATATATTTTTGAAATTTTGAAATTATGAACCTTTTGAACAAGTACAGACACCCCGTATAACCTCAGTAATATTTATACAGACATCAACTCATCATAAAAATAATACCGTGTAGATATCTCTGCCCCCTATCTATCTATCTGGCGATTTTCAAGTCGTGTTAGTTATAGTTGGATTGCAGCATTTGATTGGATTATATTAATTAAACACCTGGGGGTTCAGTTTCCCCTCCAGTGGCAGAATAGCCACTAGGGGGCCATCAGGAAAGGGTTAAAATGTCACTTGGTTTTTGACTGATTAAACTTTTTTAAGTTAAGGTCACAGCAGTCTCCTGAAAACCTGTCCATGTTTTTGTCTTGTGGTTCTCAGGATATTGAGATATTGCATAAAACACAAAGTAAACCCCAGTGTAAAAATCCATCACTGGGTTTCATTGAAGAAAACCCGTATTTTCAAATTCACATTTGGTGTCTGAAACCTATTAAGCAAAACTTAAGCAAAAAAGATCTGTCTGGGACAGATTTACTGAGGCTTGAATAATGACTTACATAAGAATAAGTATTCCAATTTAATATGCATCAGTATTTGTTTTGTGTGTGTTTATTATTAAACATAATAACGTGATATAAACGGCAGTTGGTTTGTTGTAGAAGAGTCTCCTGTCCTTCACGCTCAAAACTGGTCTCAACATCTGTTCGGCCGTCACACACACCCACGTCTCCAGCACAAACAGTCAACACTCATTTACAATCCCCTCTTTCCCCTGAATAGCGTGGTTTTCTCTCCGCCTGGCTGGGTCGGAATGAGAAGGCCCTTATTTATCCGAGCAGGGACAATTCATCACTCTCACTTATTATTTCCTCCCTAATAGATCAACGACACGTTTGAGATCTTTCCATGGACAGAAGTGCAGAAAGTACATCCAGATGAGGTCGTGAGGGAAACGAACCAGGCGTGTAACGTTCCCTAACACACAAAACCCCTAATTACTCGGCATTAGAACTTGTGTCTGAGCCACTTTGACCTTTATGGGCAGCACCACCATGTCCCGTTCCCATAATTGGGAAGAAACCTCTCGAAGCAATGGATCAAATTTCACAATTTTCTCAAATTTACATAATGTTCCACTTACCCCCAGATGTAGAAGATCAGCCAAGACATGTCGGGTGTCCAAATTTTGCTTCTTTACTTTAGAGTCATGAGACTAATGCTACTAAGTCAATAGTCACCCAAACGTTTTCCATGGAAACCCATCTCTCAAAGCTTTCCATTGAGGGATCTTGAGAACTTTTTGGTGGTGCTGTAGAAAAGTTTCCTGACTCAGAACATCAGCTCTTGGTTTGGGATCAGTTCTGTCCAGGACGCAGAGGGACTACAGAGAGTGATCAGATCAGCTTTACATTTACACCAGGAGATGCAGGACCAGAGACACCAGGATAATCAGAGACTCGTCTCACTCAGGAACTGACCTGCTGAAATCAGGAAAACACTTCAGGAGTTTTACAGCAAAAACATAAAACTCAGGAGGAGCTTCAGACCTCAGAACATCAGACTCTTAACCAGGACACAACACACAACCTTAACTGTTCATTGTAACATTGTGCTTTTTACCTCACTGTATCTCACCTGCCTCTCTACCTCACTGTATCTCACCTGCCTCTACTACCTCACTGTATCTCACCTTCCTCTCTACCTCACTGTATCTCACTGTATCTCACCTGCCTCTCTACCTCACTGTACCTCCCTGTATCTCACCTGCCTCTCTACCTCACTGTACCTCACCTGCCTCTACTACCTCACTGTATCTCACCTGCCTCTCTACCTCACTGTATCTCACTGTATCTCACCTGCCTCTCTACCTCACTGTACCTCCCTGTATCTCACCTGCCT
>JBBIGA010000083.1:7465803-7476823 GCA_037576975.1 Alestes dentex
TATACTGTATACGGTTGAAGAAAACTCCTTTTTGTTGTTGTTTTTTCTACTTTTTTACTTGTTTGCAAACAACAGCTGAGCTTTACATTGTGTAAAAAAATCATTATGAACTGAACAATAGAAATGGGCCAAAATTTCTTCAAAAAATCATTTTACATTAATTTTCATTATAAGTTCAGAGTGTTTTTACCTTCTTAAGTAAAGTTACAAGGATACAAAGTTTTGTTCCCACTGCATCATAAGACATATAAGTCATTTAGCATTTGGCTGTAATAACACTTAAGAGTTGCAGCATGGACTACATATGTATTGCCATTCATTGTGTTAACTGCTCTTAGAGCCAAATGCCACACAGACAGTGATGTAATGCCCAGTCTGCTTCAACTGAGCCTCAGATGAGGTTACTGGGTTTGGTATTTTAGCCGTGCTTGTCCACTGGCATAACATTATGACAGGAGAACACCGGCCAATTAACCCGTATGCCCTGTGAATGAGGGCCAAAGTACAAGAGTTTGTAAAGGGCAAAAGACATGCAGATCTTTTTCGAGACATGTTGTGTTGTGTGTATGCGTTTGAAATTACTTGCTGTTCCTAATTTGGGATGAAGTTCAAGCTCAACCAAAAGCCCTCCACACTCTTAGCAATAATGTTTCTGTGTAATACCACAACAACAAAGGGTCTTTGAGGCTATATAAAAACATTTTTGGAAAGGAACTACCAGTAGCTCCATCCCAGAGAAAGCCCATTTAACCAGGCAAAGAATATTTTTTCAGTGAAATGATTTTCTGATTGGTCATGGTTCTGTGTAGAACTGCTGCCTTTATAAATAAATAAATAAATAAATAAATAAATAAATAAATGTGTGCTGCAAAGGGTTCACAGGAGCAATTTTGGTTCTGAAAGAACCATGTACAAAGGTTTTGTTTTTGTTTTTTTCCCGAATTTGGCCCATTTGAGAAGAACCAAGTCCTTGAATGCTCTGAAGAAAAGGTGCCCTACAAGGCTCTGAGAACCATGTTTATTTCCCAAAATAACAATATTTTAAAAGGGGTTTGTGAATGTGAAGAACCTTTTAAATGTTTAAAGAACCTTTACAGTATACCATTACAAGGGTATTGGCATATATATCTCTATACATCATATTACTGAGAGAAAGAGCAAAGGAGAAATAAAGTGAGAGAATGGAAAGGACAGAAAGACAGAAAGCAGCGAGGGAGAGGGAAAAAGAGGAACAGAAACAGAGAGAGATGTTGAAATGTGAGGGAATGAGGGAGAGAAAGAGAAAAGAGAGAGTGGGAAAAACTAGAAAAAAGAGAGGAGACAGCCAGAAAAAAAGAAGGGAAGAGAGAGAGAGCGAAAGAGTAGGTCTTCCCGATAAAGTGTGAGAGAGAGAGAGAGAAAGAGAGAGAGAGAGAGAGAGAGAGAGAGAGAGAGAAAGAACACAATACATCTGTACAAGAGTTCTTCATGAATTCTTAGCATTTTGTTGAGGTTCTTTAAACTTACCGCTCATGAGCTCCCTTACAAAAATGGTTCTCCAAGCCAGTGGTTCCCAAACTGGTCTTCAGGGACCCCCCGAAATGTCTACTCTTATGCACTGTGAGTTCGGCTGGAGCAGAAATGTAGCTCATCTGGGGGTAACTTAGGACTAGGTTGAGAAACACTGCTTCAGGGAACCACCCAAAGTAAGTTTTTAGGGACCCAAAGTGGTTCTTCTATGGCTTTGCGCAAAGAAAGCAAGATGAAGAGACTCTTGTCACCACTTATGTTTTTTTAATGAGATGCATAATGCCAATTAGGCTGGAATAAACTGAGTAATAACTGAACACTATGATGATCCAGCTTATTGGCATCTTCATTATCACCATCATCATCATCATGTCGTCTCCTTCTTCTTCTCCTCCTCATCCTCCTCCCTCTTCTTCATCATCTTTGTATTCTTCTTCTGTGTATTATCTCCCCTCCTCCCTCTAATTTTTCAGTATATTATCACTATCGTCAACGTCATTGTCATTATCATTGTCATCATCATTGTCATTATCATCGTCATCTTCATCATCATCATCATCATCATCATCATCATCGTCATGATCATCGTCGTCTTCTTCATCTTCTCTGGATCTTCAACTTCTTTGCCTTCTTTTCTTCTACTTCTTCATCTTCTCCTTTTCCTCTTCCCTCACATAGGTATTCACACAGGTAAACAGACATGTCAAGACACAGAAAGAGAGAGTGAGCAGAAAGAGGGCAGAAGGAGGCACTGAGGTGGGTGTATAGAGGAGAAGTGAGAACAAAAAGTCCAAACAGAAGGAGTAGAAGAGAATGTGAAAGTGAGAAAGACAGAAAGTGTGAGAAAGGGAGAGAGAGAGAGAGAGAGAGAGAGAGACGTTTAATTCATGGCTTTGCTTGAACTGACCTTCATATCCCGAGAGGAGCAAAGCGGAGTAGAGTGACCTCACATCCTAACACCAGTGCCTAATAATGAGTCAGCCTCAGTCGACACACTGACCGATGCAGGACCAGACACTCTGACTCCCATACATGAGCTCAAGTTCGTCCTAACCTGAAGCTTTTCAGCCCTTCACACACCCCACTTGACAACCCAAGCCTGTGAAATCAGAGCATGACATGTTGCAAATGCAGCTGGTTCCTTTAACTTATCCACATTTTTAAATTGTTAACTGTAACATTTTATGTTAACAACAAACTGCCTGATGTAACTGCCTGGTTGTCACCAGTGTTAGGGTTGAAATGGGTTGAAGTTAAAGGAATCTGTTAAATGAAATAGTTAAATGGAATCTGATTTTGCTCTTCCACCGAATGCAGTCAGTACATTAGTCAGTACATTTCTGCAGTCATTAATGTAATGCTAACAAACACAAACTAAACAGTCACCTCTTTTCCAGAAATACATACCCAGTCTTAACCTGCTTAAAGGTCCCATGACATGCTGACTTTTTATGCTTTTATATAGGTCTTAGTGGTCCCCTAATACTGTATCTGGGAGGGGCCAGCTTGTGGTACCAGGCACTAATGTTTACAGTGTATAGCAATGGCTCGTAGACTAACAGCAGCACGGTTATCCAAAAAACAAAGAAGTACAATACTCGAGCTAATGTGTGTATTCACACACTATTCACACATATACCTGATGCTATCTACCTTTACATTTGCAGTAGCCTTCTAACTGGGCTGTTAGCTGCAGAGCTAATGTTAAGGCCACATTCTAAGAGCAAACAGCTAGGCAACCATATGCAGCAAAGCAACAAAATTATATAGCGTTAAGTTGACTTACTTGTTCAGGGAGAGTTGGAACTGATCTAGACTTATTTTTCAGCTGTTCAGCAAAACCAGCTCTGTATTGCCCCAAGTTGAGACGAAATGTTTGGTGCAGACACACAAATTTTTAGAAAGTCGTGTCGGCGCATTTCCAGAAAAAATAAAATTAACCCACTGGTTCTTCAGAGGCTTGTGTGAAGGA
Source organism: Alestes dentex (assembly GCA_037576975.1). Taxonomy (NCBI): domain Eukaryota; kingdom Metazoa; phylum Chordata; class Actinopteri; order Characiformes; family Alestidae; genus Alestes; species Alestes dentex. Next base: position 7,469,285 of record JBBIGA010000083.1, read on the forward strand.
ACTAAAAAAATACATTTGTGCTCATTTTTACATCTAAGCACCCAGCAACTGCCATGCTTCACTCGTTTGAAAGCCATGACAGTCGGTGGAGCTAATTTTTTAGGGGAGGGGCAAAGAACGAGAAAGGGGTGGAAACCTTTCTCCCTATGATGTCATGCGGGGCCAAATTCCAGATTGGGCCATCTGAGCTGTCGCTCTCTGAACGGTGGAGCAGGATGACCAAAGCACCCTTTACACCAATTGCAATTTCTAGCCACTGCAGGACCATAGGCAGGCTCGGGGAACTCGTATTAATGTTAAAAAATCTCACAAAGTGAAATTTTCATGTCATGTGACCTTTAAACAACAGCTAGCTCTATATATATTCAGTCCAAAATGTCATATTATATTTACAATTTTTAGAAACAAAAAGAGTTGTTATTGCAAAGGTAAACTATGGCGGCCAATTTTGTAGGTTACAGCAAGTCATACTGTGCCCTAAACTACATCAAACAAAACAGCTTCACCTTACTGATGAACCCTTCATGGTTTGAGGAGGTTGAGAGAACATTTGGGTGACAACTGAATTCTGGTGTTTGTTAGCAATGTTAGACTTGAAGTTCCAGTGCTATACTAAAGAAATAAAACATGTATTTGCCGTGTGACATTTTCCTTTAAAGAAGTGGTTGTTGGGTTCAGGGTCAGGAAAAATGTTAAATGTCAGGTGAAGACGAGGTGAACAGTGGGCCGAGAAAATAGTTGCTGAATTAGACTTTTCTCAAACCTTTTGCATCAGCATATGTTCAGCAGGGCTTGTTCTGTGCTCTTGTCAAGAAAGTGTGAGAATTGGTGGTGAAGAGGCGAGAGAGGAAGCAGCTCAGGTGTGGCTGAGAGAGTGCTGACAGTTTAACAGGGGATGCGGCTGGCAGCTTAGGAAGCCCATAAAACAAATAAAAAAATAAAGAACTCGGAGCCCTCCTTGGTAACGGATTTACATCTGCTCTGATATAGAGTGCAGGGTAAACGCATGCATGAGACATGATATGTGTCTTCAAAAAACATAGCCTCCTGCAGAGGTACAAGCATCCACCGACACAGGAGGCTCCATCAATGTCCCGTAACTTTGATATTGTTGCGCACCGTAACGTAAGAAGTGGGTACATGTTAATTTATTGTGTCGCTATGTACAAAAACAGATGGGCGCACTCAGTCAGAGGATTCCTTAGGCTTCTGTGCGCTGGAGCCCATGGGTTATTTAGGAGTCCCAAGGCGGAGATCCGTACAGAGATGAAACATTCCGCGGTACCGTTTATATCGCAAACAGGTCGCGTGATGGATTTTGTGTAGGAAGTTCACTGAGGCCAAGGCGTCTTTCTTCATCTGGCCGAGACAAGTGTGGATCGAAATGGCTCACTCTGGACTTGGAATCCTGTGTTGTCCAGGTGTGACATGGAGAAGGGAAAAGGTCTTCGTATTCTGTCCTGTGTATCACTGCTGAAATCGATCTCTCTGTAGGAATTTAACGATGCGCAAGTTGAAAGTTCTGAAGAGCGGATTCTTAAAGACGTTCCAGGCCCTTAAATGTCGGAGTTGAACCACTGAGCTCATATTCGACAACTTCCCCCATCTGCCGAGTTCCCACAAGGCCTCTGTGATGCTGATCAATATTGATTGGGTTGCAAAAACAGATGTCCCCTCCAGGCCCTGGGGCTTACGACTGGCCTTCGCTGCTCTGCTATGCAGCCTCGGTTGATTTCTCCGGGCTTCCATCCCTGCCTGTGACTCTCTGCCTCAGGCAGGACCTGGAGGTCTCTCCTGTGACCAAGCCTGAAGCCTCGCTCCAGATGAATCAAACAGAGGAGGGGAGCCTTCTGCTCCTGTAGCAAAAGGCAGGGTTCGCTCTGCCAATGGAGGACAGACTGTAATGTCAAGTCCAGATGCTTTTCTGTAAACACAGCTCTTTCCCAGGCAAAGGTGGGAATGGACCCTGAAGGCCAATAGAAGCTGAAACTTGAAGTCCCAAGCCAGTCCTTTTATCAGACCGCCACCATTGAGCAAAGGGGGGTTTGGGGGTGGGCAGAGGGTTCATGGAGTTCCACAACCTGAAAAAGCGATGACAGTGGCTCGTTTTTATGCCAGTCAAGGAGACAAGTTTGGCCAAAGCAACCACAGGAAACCCAGACTCTCATACAAACTGTTTGATTCAATACACTAAGATCATTTCCTTGAAATCCAAAGTGAAGCCAAGGTGGGAATCTGACTGTTGGAACAGAGAATAGTAAAAGCAGAGCAAATATTTATATTGAAAATATAAATATGCTTATGTAGGGTACCAGTACAGAAAGGCTGAAGTCACAATTAATGCATTCGTTTTTTCATTATAGGAAAAATCTTCTCTCAAACTGCATCTAGCTCTTCATGAAGGTGGAGTAGACTCATAGACTCATAATTTAAGGGATAGAATGACTTAGTGTGAGCTCTAAAAAAATGAACTAAAATTCACCACTTCAGGCAACCGTTTCAGACGACACCAGGGCTGGTGTTTACAAAGCTTAAAGAGGATTGTTCTGATTGTTGTGAAAACATAATTTCAGTGATAATGTTTATAATTAATTATATTTATTACATTTATATACATAATTATAATAATTTATTATTACTTAGCCTAATGTATATATTTATTACATTCGTGCAACTACAGTATATAATTATATGGAAACATTTGCATTCCCCCAGTCATATTACAGATCCGTGTTCACCAACCTGCCTCCTGGAGATCTTCTTTCCTGCTGTGTTTAGGTCCAACCTGCATCTGACATGCTAACCCCCCCCCCCACACACACACACACACACACTCTAAACAAACAGAATTTGTCTGCTTGAGGTATTTGCATATTTAAGTTTGTTCCTTGTAGAAGAAGTATTTATTTTCAATCACACATGTCATCTGACTGGGACGTGTTCAAACTTTTGCACACAACTGAATGTCTTTACTTTTCAGCCCCTGTTGACTTCAGACTCCTGGCCCAGGCCAAGTACCGGTCAGCGCCAAAATGCTTCATGTGAATTTCGTCTTTATGTGCTGTGTTTAACAGGCTGACTGCAGCTCTCGAAAATTTGTTGAAATTGGGCCTGAATTTCTTCACTGCAGTTTATTTAAATGTGTGTTTAGCCAGGCTTTCCAATTAAAAGTCATTCTTATTTATAATGCTAGTTTGAAAAAATCGACATCTGTTTATTTTTATTGTAGCATCTAATTAACGTGGCATAACTGGAGGGAGAAAAAAAAGGAAATTCAGTTGACAAAAGTCTTAAGGCATTTAAGAGATGGAGAACAGTGCTTCACTTGCCAAAGTTAATTACAAGAAAGTGAAAGAGAGTAGTATAGTGGCTCGGTGCAACTCCCCTGTGCTTTCTCAGCCCATGTTTTGTTTCGGGCCCTCAGTAGTAACAGAAATAAGTGAAAGAATCACATGAACCCGGAGTGACTCACACAGCAACTCAGACGTTTGTCTGGAAGGGGCGTGGATCCTACTGTTTTATGTCCATGACATAGAGAAACTTACATAGGCTTCATGTATGAGATCTTACTTTTCGGTGAGCTGGATAAACACTGGGATGACTCACCATGTTCTGCGGTTATTAGCCCTGAGTTCAATAAACTGAAGGTTGCAGATGCAACAACAATGTTAGCACTTGTATCCCTATTCTGGTTTATTAACACGCCAAAGACTGAAAATATTGGATTTGTTCTTTTACTTTCAATAGTAATTATATTAAGCAGTTTTATGTAGTCGTGCAAGAACACCCTTGGTCAAATGACATGTTTTGGAATTTGATGCACAGACCGCATTTTGTGTTATATGTTTTTACATGTATATATACATACATACATACAGTAACCACCCACTTTTACATGGATCACGGAATCAGTCTAACATGGATTTTGTCTGAGAACCTAACTGATAATTGTACGTGGAAGTTCCCACAATAACGCAGAAGCTGCAAATATTCTCTGCATTTTTTGGGGCTTTTTTCATGGCAATATGTTTTTTTTTAATGCATTTTAATTCTAAATTATTAAGAAATATTCATATAAAATATATGGAATTTATATTTCCATATAAAATATAACTGTATAAATGTTTTTGGGATGGTTAAATACTGCTGTACTCAGAGGTTTGAAAGTAGCCAATCTGAGAATGTTATTGATTTCTCCTTGCTGCTCATTGGCTGTTGCAGTTTGATGCATCTGTGGCAGCAGCAGTGCAGAATTTCCCCTGTGGAGCGTCTCGAGTGTTTCTCTTGTTTTTCGTTTTAAAGCCCTGTATTTTTATTACTGTAAATTAAATTAAAAGAGCTCAGTCGCTGTCCATTGTCTGCTTTAACTGGCGGGTCACTACAATACGACTCCTCCTGAAGTCCCTGAATAAGACACACGGCTTGATCTTTTTTTTCCTTCTCATTCTAATACAGTTTGCATTAAAAAAAAAAAAAACTTTTTAATCTTATTCTACTTTTGGAAATTTTGGTTCCATTTCAGTGGTCATCCACAGCCCAGCCCTGCAAATGATAAAACCGCTTGCTCATTCTTGGCTAAACAATGATCTTGTTAAGCTTGTCATAAATCTACTCTGCCATAAAGACAGGTGTGAAATTAGTTTTATAGTTTGTGACCCCCCTCTCCAGTATGGATTTTAAGTGTGCTCCCTATCAACTGATCTATGATTTCAGTGAGAAAAATAGTCACCCCTACGACCAGTTAAAATCTATAGCACTGTGCAAAAGTCAGAGACCTCTATTCTGATTATTTAGTTTCTGGTCCAAATTAGTAATTTTCCAGTAAGAAACACATACTTAACATAAACGCTATGCAGAAGTTTCTGACACGTATTATAATGTAAAACATTCAGCATTTATTTTATCCACTCTTTTCTTTACTGCCCCCTTTAGCTCTCCCAGCCTTCTAATCTTAAACATAACCAGTTGTAGTTGTATTGTCCCAACTAAAGCTGCTCCCAAAGCTCTCAAAGAGACAAACATTCACACAAGCAGCTACCCACACACACCTCAGCTGCCACATATCTCACTTGAGGTTGTAAATGACTAAAAAAGACATTTTTGAGCAGTTTAAAACAAAGATTATCCACTTGCATACGGTAAAGGTGAGTCAGCTGAAACTAAGAGAAACAATTAAAAAGTAATTCAAAGATGGAAATGGGACTGGACATAACAACCATGCAAGACCTGGTAGACCACCAAATAGTGGCCTCATCATCATCACTTAAGCATCACTTAAAACTTTGAGAAAATCAAGCTTCACTCTTTCTTCAGATCTGAAAAAAATCCACAAGTGTTTCTGTCCATTCCTCCACTGTGAGAAGCCAACTAAACACTGGGGATCTGAAAGGATGAGTGGCTGTTCAAGAAATTGTACTGAGGAATAAGGACACCCAAACCTGATGTCTGGGATGTGGAGAAGTATAAATTAGTTATTGGGATTAGCTCAGAAAACATAGTCGGCTTCTAAGACTGCTCTTTAGAGGTGTTGACTAGAAGTGTGGAAAACTGTCATGGCAGATTTCTGCAGATAACAGCAGTACATTTCAATTAGATTTTTTAATTCAGAATTTATTCAGAGGTTTATTCCCCTCTGGTGAATACGTTCTGAATGAACCACTTGAGTCAAGTATTATTTCTCTTGCAAGAAATAGCAAGAGCACTGCCCATAACTAAAACATATGTAAGGGCCGGTTTCTCTGTAGGCCAGATGTCTATAGATTAGCTCCCATTCCAGAGGAGAAGTGCGGTAAAGAGGATAAAGTCTTCGGTATGTCTTTCTCCTACTGAATTGTAGCCTGTGATTTGTTCTTTCTCCGCTTATGCTGTTGAGAGGTCACCTCCCATTTGCCATGAGGTTTTAATCGCTGTGTTAACTCCAGATCACGCAATACGCCTCTCCGGTAATAGAATTTCTCAGCTAATCTCCTCCAGCTGCACGTGGTTCTCATTCATATTGACAGTACCGGCTGACAGGTAACAGACAACCCTGCGGAACTCCATCAAAAGGCTTCAGGTATGCTTGCGTAAGGCCATGACCGAGCAGCCCCTGAGACGCTGGGATCATTTCCATTCTTTCAGCCAGCAAATCGCATTTCGGAGGCTGCAAAGGGTTAAGCTGATGCTTTCGAGAGGCAAGAGAGAAGTTTCTTGCAGATGTTGCACTTATTGGGACCAAATGTTTGTTTGCGTTTTGTTACCCTCAAGGGTGGTATGACACTCCCAAGGAAACTGTCTTAACTTGTTTAATTAAGCATGTTTAGCCCATTTGTGATGCCGTTCATATGGAGCCTCAGGTGGAGGTCATGACAAGTTCAGCTGGGCCTTGGTTTCTTATTGATTGTGGAAACACTCACCTCTCCTTTGGACTGACATCAGAAAGCACAGACAAGCCATTCAGCATGGGAGCAGAAATCTCTGGTGGTCCATGGCCATGGTCTCTGTCAAAGTCATCCAAGAGGTCTCTGGGGAAAATGAAGCAGTTCCTTCTCTGATTTCAGGCACTTTCTCACTTCCCTGAGGATAGCAGGAAATGGCCATGAGTCTAGATATGACACTCCAGCGGTGATGGTGATCAGCAGTTGTGAGGAACTGGATTAGCATGTAATGTAAGAGAAGCTAGATATTGTTGTTCGGCCAGTTCATGCAGTCGTATGCAAAATGGCATGCAGCGAACTATTTTAAACCTCAATCATTATTTTCTGCAAATCTTAATTCACCATTACTTTTTTATTTCAGCTACTCATTCTTAAAAAAAGGAAAAGGAAATAATAACTGTGGCATGTGTAAAATTCTGGGCGCCCCACTAAGTCAGTACTTAGTAACACCCCCTCTGGCAGGTATCACAGCTTGCAAACACTTTTTCATCTACAGCTCAGATTCTTGTTTTAGGAATTTAGATCCACGTTTCCTTGTGGAACACTTCTGGGTCTGCGGTATTTTTGGGCCATCCTGTACGCGGAGCAGGATCTACCCACAGATTTTCAATGATGTTCAAGTCAAGGGACTGTGAGGGCCATTCCAAAAGCTTTAGCTTGCATTCTTTCAAATAGTTTATGGTGGATTTCGAGGTATGTTTTGGATCTCTGTCCTGTTGTAGAAGCCAGCTCTTTTTCAGCTTCAGTTTTTGGCTGGCTGTTTCGGGTTTGCTTCCAGCATTTGCTGATATTCAGTTGAATCTATTCACCCCTCTCCTCTTGTAACATTCCCTGTTCTGTTGGGCATCAAACCATCTCAAAACATACATTCACCCCCATGCTTCACTGCTGGCAAGATAGTACCATCTGCATTAACGTGGTTAGGAAATTGTGTTTACTAAGGTTGTGTTTACTTCTTTTCACTTAAAAATTCAACAAAATAAGTTATTTGGATCGGGTTCCCAAATCTTTCCAGTCATTGATAATATTAATACTGCTACTACTAATAATAATAGTAATCATCATCATTATTGGTACAGTAATGGTTAGAGAAAATCTTAGTCATAATAATACTAATTTAAGT
>JBBIGA010000083.1:7476923-7502993 GCA_037576975.1 Alestes dentex
TAATAATAGTAATCATCATCATTATTGGTACAGTAATGGTTAGAGAAAATCTTAGTCATAATAATACTAATTTAAGTTCTTTTTTTTTAATTGCTTTAAATATTCATTCAACTTTACAGAAAATGACTGAAGGTCATTAAAGGGGTAAGAGCGTTTTTTGACACTGACTCAGTGAAAAAACTTCAAGAGCAGAATGTGACACATGGTTTCTGGTGATGGAGTCAAATTCAGAGCTTGTGTTTTTGTTTCAGCCCCGAATGCAGGAGCCTTCCAGTCTGCTTGCCTTGCACTGTTCACATCCACCACTGACTGACGCAACACTGACTCCAGATTCACTTTTGTAAAACTTACAAAAACATGATTCACACCCCACCCCCTCACTGCAGAGGTGCAGGAGAAGCTACCATTTTGATCTACCAGCAACTATTCTCTTCTCTTCACTCATCTTCTTTTCTCTTCTCTTCTCTCCCCATCTCCTCTCTTCTCTTCTATCCTCTTCTCTTCTCTTCTATCCTCTTTCTTCTCTTCTCTTCTCTTTTTATCTCTTCTCCTCTCTTCTCTTCTCTTCTCTCTCCTCTCCTCTCCTATCCTCTTCTCTTCTTTATTCTCTTCTCTTCTCCTGCCTGTATGAATGAATGCAGGCAGGCAGGCCTCTCTGTGTGGGGTACTCTCTCTCTGGGTTAGTGCTGGCAGAAGGAAGGTGTTAGCTTAGAGGGGTGAGCTGAGGTAAAGCAGGACCTTGCCAGTCTGTCGCTGGGCTGGGCCGGGGTGAGCCAGGGCACAGTCGGTCCCGAGCACATGGATGGGGGTAGAGGGTGAGCAAGGGAAACTGGGAGAGAAAAAATTACCCAAAGGAGACCTTGTGTCATGAACCAAATTGTTTGCCCAGTGTAGCGTGGTGGATGAACCCAGTTGCGGATTTAACACGAAAGGTCGGTAAACCACACAGTTAATCTGAGCACGCTCTCAGTGAAGAGTAGAGATTCCCACCTGGAATCTGCGTTCTCAAACACACAGACAGTGTTTATAAACACGAGTAAAGAACCGGAGTACACACGGTACCAGTTGGCGATGATATGAGTCGAGGAGGGCATGGGACTCAATATCTAAGCACTGGTTGCTTACCACTTCCTTATTTATATACTGAATGACCTGGTTTCACCTATGGGTCCTAATACGCATCACATGACTAGTATGCAGGACAGTGCTGCCCCTCCGGGACTGTCGGCAGATGGAATCAACTGAGAGAATACCTGATGATGGTAGTCCTGGATGAGAGACGGATCAAGGATGAAGCAACCGGGGACCCAGGACTGTTCTTCCAGACCGTAACCTTCCCATTCAATGAGGTACTGGGTGACACAGCCATGGCGTCGCAAGTCAAGGATCCGCTGGACATTGTAAGCGGGACCACCGTCAATGATCCTGGGTGGAGGAGGCCCTGGGTCCTGGGGAGACAGAGGAGAGAAGAAAATGGGTTTAAGTTGAGAAATGTGGATCATCGGATGAACCCGGATGGAGGCAGGCAGCTGGAGCTGGTAGGTGACAAGGTTTATCCAGTAGGTGATTTTGTAGGGTCCAATGAAATGGGGTGAAAGCTTCACTGTGCGGAGGTGAAGGTTCCTGGTGGAGAACCAAACCCTGTCACTGGCGATTCTGGACATACCGGTCATTGGCCCACTGGATGGAATTGCGGGCCTGCTGCAAGAGCTGTCGACACCTGCGGACCAACAGTTGGGCCGACGGTACATCATCCTCCGGCTCCTGATTGTCAAACATCAGTGGTTGGAAACCAGGGCATACCTCAAACAGACTGAGCCCGGTGGCCAATGAGGTGTGGAGGTTGTGGGAGAGCTCAGCCCAGATAAGGTAGCAGGCCTAGGGGCACTGACGATCAGCGACGAAATATCTCAGGAAGCACTCCAGTTGTTGGTTGGTCTGCTCTGTCTGACCATTAATCTGGGGGTGATAGCCAGATGAGAGAAGTTGATCAGACAGCAGAAGGCCTTCCAGAACTTGGCAGTGAACTGTGGCCCTCTGTCTGAGACAATGTCCTTGGGGAACCCATGCAATCGGACTACATGCTCAAGGATTAATTTGGTAGAGGTCTTGGCAGTGGGGAGTCCGGTGAGAGCCACCAGGTGAACAGCCTTGGAGAACCGGTTGACGATGGTGTGGATGGTGTCTTTACCATCGGACTCTGGCAGGTCGGTGATGAAGTCCATGGCAATGTGTGACCAGGGACGGCGAGGGACCGGAAGAGGTTGGAGTTTCCCCAGCGAGGGCTGGTTGGAAGACTTGGCCCTGGTGCACACTGCACACACCTGGATGAATCCTTTGATGTCTTCAGCCATACTGGGCCACCAGAAGGCTGGTTGGAGCAGGTTAAGGGTTCAGTTGTGACCTGGGTGGCCAGCGACAGCTGATGAGGGCATCCATTGGAGGGCATCAGAGTGGAGAGCTGTGGGCACATAGTCACGTCAAGGCGGGGTGCCTACCGGAGGGGGCTCCAAGGTCTGCCCCTGGTGGACTCTATTTTCTAACTCCCAAAGGAGCAGAGAAATGATGAGTTGTGGATTGTCAAGTTGTGGGATGGTAAGACAGTTGGAAGTTAAACTGTTCAAAAAACAGTGCCCACTGCGCCTGCCTGCGGTTGAGCTGCTTTGCTTGTTGAATAGTTATGAGGTTCTGGTGGCCCGTCCAGACCGTAAATGGGTCACTGCCACCCTGGAACCAGTGATGTCATACTTCCAGTGCCCACTTGATGGCCCACAGGTCACGGTCCCCTACCTTGTATTGCTGCTGAGTGGGATTAAACTTTCTGGGGAAGAAACTGCACAGATGCAGTTTCTGGTCTGGATCATGTTTGGAGAGAATGGGTCCGATGCCCACATTGGAGGCATCCACTTCCACAACACATGGTTTGGTTGGATCTGGGTGGAGCAGGATGGGAGCCGTGGTGAACAGTTGGTGAAAGGTTTGAGTAGCTTCTGTGGTGAGGATGATATGGTCCTTGGATGACTTGGTGAGGGTGCCACAACTGAACTGAAGCCCCAGATAAAGCACGATAGAAGTTTGTGAACCCCAGAAAGTGCTGAAGCTGCTTAAGCATCTTGGGTAGGGGCCAATCATGCACAGCATCCAGCTTCTGGAGTGGACTGCTGATAGAATGAGCATTTCTCCAACCTGCAGAGGAGTTGGTAGGCCAGCAACCTCTTGTGCACTGTTCTCACATGCTTGGTGTGTACCTCGATGGTCTTGGAGTAGATCAAGATGTCGCTGAGGTCGGCGAACACCCAGTGGCCCAGCATGTCATGGAGAACATCGTTTATGAAGTATTTAATGGTGTTCCCTGATGCGAAAACAATTGTATGCGCTCTTAAGGTCCAATTTGGTGAAGCCAGAGAGGGTGTCCTGGGCGGTGCTGGTGAGTGGAAGAGGGTGATGATTCTTGATGGTAATCTTGTTCAGCCCCTGACAGTCGATACAAGGGCAGAGGCCCCATCTTTCTTTCTGTTGGTGAGCCTGATGTGAGCCTGTATGGTTAATCAGGACATAGTCGGCATGGTGAAGGAGATATTAGTATGGCCAGGTGAGTTCCTCCCCCTACTCACCTGGTTTGACCAATTCCCGGAAGAAGAGGGCAAGCGCAATAGGCACAGAGGCCCTTGTGATAGCATCTGACCCTCTCCACAGGTTTTAGGGAGGCACACCCTATCTGCATGGGTTCCCTGTCTCCCAAGAGGTCCACTTGCTGAAGTGAAGAACCGACTGGAGAAGAACTTGTTGGCGGCAGGGTATGAGGGACAGGCTTGGGCGAAAGCTCATTCTCTGGTCGATGTGGAGATTCGAGAGTGGATGGCAGCTCTTGCCCCGCTAGTTCGTCTTTAAGCTGATTAGCCAACCCCTCATAGAAGGCCGTTCGGAGTGCAAAGTTGCCACAGGTGGTCTGCACCGCCAGGGTGCGAACTGTAGTAGCATAGTGACTTACCGAACATTCTCCCTGCTGCAGGTGGTACAAGCGAGAGTCGGTCTCTGCCTCCCCTACCTCGTATCGCTGCTGAGTGGCTCACTGTCTGGATGCTGGAGGGCGGCCCTAAGCTGGGTGGTGAACTCAGGGTAGGAGTAGGCAATGTCATTATCTGTTTTCCATTTTTCCATTTTGCCCCCATTAAATTAGGTAAAGTTGTTTAATGTGAAACAAATAAAATGAATGCAGTTATTCAGACATTAATATAAGAGACATTGAATAGGGTCAAATTGACTACAAACATAAAAGAAGGGTTATCCAGACAAGTCTATCAGCAAAGAACTGGTCAAAGATTTGAACTGCCAGATATCGAAGTGGGTACATAATGACTGACGTAGCATAGCAGATAGTGTCGCTGCCAGCTGGGGTCTGATTTCCCTGCTTGGGCTACATGGGCAAGAAATACTATAACCTACATCTGTAACCTCAGTCTGATTTAAATTGAGGTAAATTGGAGCTACAAGGCGAATAAAGTATTGTCAGGTTTCAAGAGGGCTGTTGGCTACTATTTGTAGCTATATGACATGTTTTCGATATCTGGCAGTCCATTTTTACCAATAATAGCATGTCCTACGGTATCAGAAACCACATAAGTGAGTACAAACTGCTTAACAAAGGTAAGTGTGTGATGTACGTGGCACCTTGCTAAAAGGTGCAATATTCACTTCCATTACTTGTTAGCCACATTAGCTTCAGTTCAGAACTAAAGAAGCAAACCTGAATGAAAATGTGCTGCAATGAAAGCAGGGGACCCATCAAAAACGTGCTATTGTCACTCCACGTGGCCAGAATCTTTACAGAAATGTAAATCAGGCTAGTTTCCAGAGAGTGAATGCTGTGAGTTGCAAACGGGTGATGACCTCTGTACAAATCCAGTGAGAGGAATCACTGTGGACACACTGCAGTTGTCACCATCTGGAGGGTGGCATGTGCCAAAGGGGCCGAAGGCGACTCGTTTCGGCATACATGTTGCTGTCAATCCGACACACACTCTTGTGCACATACATGCGGCTGTAAAACCCATGCAACTTTTATGAGGATGCACAAGGCCTTGGGGGACCCGCGTGAAGCGTGTGCACTGAACGGAAGAGTGGCTGCAGCGAAAGTCAGGTTCTTTCACCCTGGGCAAGTGGTGCATACCATCGGCTTTAGATCCTGAATGCAGTGCTGGGGGGATGGCGTTTTGTCTCCGAAACAGGCATGAGAAACTCAGCTGTCAAGTACCCGTCAAAGACCCCATTTAAAGCAAAGAGAAAGTGGGACGAGTTATACAATTTTACTCAAAATGTAGCCAGTTTTAAGTTTGTTGTCATGTACAGACAACAATGGAACATCATCATCAGTAATTTAATTCTTGGAGCCCCCTCAAGGTTGCACAGTAAAAGAATAAAATAAAAATAGTAAAATTGTAGAAATATTCTTGTAGTAAAATAATAAGGCACATTCTGTAGAGCAAGAGAGTATAGTCGTTTACATTTATATGTATGAGAGATCAAGGCCTAAAGACTGGCTTCTTTAGTTTTTCACTGGAACTATAAGGCTTAAATCACAAACAATAAGCACTGTGAAGCTGGCTCTAACAGCATTAAAAAGCTGCATAAAATGGACAGAAGCACAGACAAAATCAGGCTGGCTGTTTTTGGCCATTACTGAGTGCAAAAGTTTGAACTCTCCCGCTCAAATTACGGAGTTTTGTAGATTTTTTGAGTGGAAGTCCTGCACATGTGTTTGCTGGGAAAAAATTAAGACTGTTGCATGCAAAATGTATACAGGACATAGAAAACATCATGTTCATTTTATATTTGCCCAGTTGTTCCCATAAAATTAGGAAAAGTCATTTAATATGAAGCAGATAAAATGATGTCAGTTATTTAATTTGAGACATTAAACATTAAGCAGTAAAACATTAAGCAGTTAAACATTTAGCAGTAGTGCAAAGCAGTGGTTCTGGTCCTCAGATAGTCCATCACATATGTATCCCGCAGAAATGAGGACCATCTGAGGGATCATCTGAGAAGCACTCACCTAGGCGGCTTGAGCTTGAAATTTTAATCCCTCTTAATTTGGATAGCTCGGCACAGAGTTATGTTGAGTTCAAAATTATTAACAACCAGGTCTACGGTCAGTGTCAGGGTTGTGTTTAGTACAAGGGTTGGGATTAGAATCAGATGCAAAGTTAGGGAAGTCTTCTGAAAGTTCTTTGCTGCATTTGTTTCCAATTTGGCCTGGGAGGTCGAGCACAGAACATTTTGGATGTGAGTGCAGATTATTGACTGAGGTTTTTTTGCCTTGTTTTCACTCCCCCCCCCCCTTTAGTGTGTCTGGATTATGTGATAATTACTAGTGCACTCCTGGAAGAGGCCTTCGGTCCATTCCCGTCTTCCCGGTCACGGATCAGCCTGCTGATTTATTCTGATTATCAAAACATACAAAGATATCCAATTCGATCCAAACCACATCCAGAAACATAAAACTTCAAACTGAATTTTTCGTCTCCTGCCCTCCCCCCTCCAACACTACCACCTCCCCCCTTCCCCCCCTTCCCCCCTTCCCCGCCACTCACACACACCCATCCTTCCACTCCTCCCCCTTTCTCTTCCGAAGTCTTTGGGTTTCTCCTCCTCCCTTCAGCGTGGCCTCTCTCCGCACGGAGCTGTCAGGAAGCTGCCAGATTCTGGCTCCACGGCCACATTCCACACATGCTTGTGCCAATGAGAGGGAGACTGGCGGAGGAGCAGGCGGTGTCATATCAATATTCAATCTGAATCACCCCTTGACCCCCTGTCACTACTAATCGCATGAGGAAAAGAGCTGCGGAGAGACTTGGCAAATACCCCCAAATACACACAAAACACACACACACACAATTGTGCAGAGCAAGCAGAATTTGAGGGGGGTAGATTGTGTGTGTGTGTGTGTGTGTGTGTGTGTGTAAGATCACATTTTGTTTGCACACCCCTTCACCGGTATCGTGGCCCACACTTCATTCCTCGCTCTCATACCAATTTGTTATATAGCAGTTTGAATGATGAATATTAAAGGGCTGATATCATGGAATACCCAATTAATTCTCGCTGTTTTTGAAATATGAGCTTGATGTGGTGAGTAAATGTGGTTTTATATATTACATACTTTGTCACTTTAAAATCTGTGTTTTTGTGATGTCACAAAAGCTTGAAAGCCCTCAGTCAAGTGACATATGAAAATAAGTTAAAGTGTGCTCTGCTGAAAGCTTCAAATTTAAAACTTCAGTTGAAAAAAATGCAAATTTTTGCATAACATTGCATTTATGGATTTATCATTGATTAGATTAACATATTGCAAAAAAAAAAAAAGGAAAATATGCAAAATGTGTATGGGCCACATTTTCTGTTTCATCTTGTCCTAAATTCAGCAGATGAACAGCAATGAAATATGCATACAAATGCACAGAAGTACATCAACCAGTCATATAATTAAATAACCAGGGGTGCCCAAACTTTTGCATGCGACTGTATATCCATCTATGAAGCTCACAGCAATTTAGCCTTGCCCATGCTAACTGAAGTTATAAGGAGTGTTTTTACCCAGACCACTATCTGAGTGGGGCATAATACAAGGCAGTCAATCACAACAGAGATAATTTACATGTCAGCCTTAAAGGCACGGGAGCAAAAAATGTTTCTAAAAAAAAGGATGGGAAGTGGGAAAAAATGAAAAATAAAAAGACAAATGTAAAGATATGAGCCCTTTAAGGTACTTAACCTAATAAACCTCCTTCTTAGGGGTTAACCTCAAAGAAGGAGGGAAAAAAGTCATAAAAGTTGTCGCTTAGATCATCACGGAGCGCTTGGGGGAAATGTGTGTGTGTGTGTGTGTGTGTGTGTGTGTGTGTGTGTGTGTGTGTGTGTGATTCCACAGCCTGAGTAGTACTGTATCGCAGAACACTTTGCAGTGCAATTAACATTTAACACGAACCAGGCGGCCCCTGCTTCTGGGCGCGCGGGTGCAAAAAAAGCAAACAAACGAGACGTAACGGCAGATATGTTCCATAAATTCTACCCAAGCCCCCCACGCTATTCGGGCCAAGGCCACACGGACGGTAAAATCATAACAGCAGTGTTTATGCAACGCGGAGGCCGAACAGCGGCCTGCCTGGACTACATCAAAGACAGGGGGACTTTTTTTTAAATACCAAGACAATGTGGCTTCTGTCAGATGTCCATCTTCTATATGTGAACTGAGGCCCCCATACATACGTGAACTGAGGTCCTTCATGAAAAACATCCAGTCTTGGGCCACTTTAGGAGCTTCACCTTCCTTGTGGGAGCACTAACCAGGTATATGGTTACAAGCTGCACAGTTTATTAGATCAGTGGTGGTGTGTGTGGCACTGGTGCAAGTGTGTGTGTGGTGGGGGTCTACACACATCGATAGCTTTGTTTTAATTGAATGTTTGTGCAAATTGCAGGCCATAAAATTTTTAAAATGCATTTTTCTTAGTTTCATAATCCAAACTGGCTCTTGACAAAAATACTTGATGTAATGAATGTTCCCGAGAAAAATGGTTTATCAATAAAAATTCATTTATTCATATTTGTCACATCTTCAACTGGGAAGTCAGTTTGTTTTATCCATTTGAAATGCCTGAAGTGATCCTGTTTTTTTTTTTTGTTGGTTTATTTTGGGTTTTTTGGTTTGGTTGTTGGTTTTTGTTTGCTTTATAGAGCTGTTCAGGAAAGACTAGACTTTTCTGGACATCACTTTACGTGCTGAAAGACAAAAGTTACACATAATCGTGTTATTTTTTTCCGGAAATCAAATTCCCAGTTAAAATGTTTGTACCGTTTCAGGCATTGACAACCATTGCTGAACAGAAAAGGTTTTGGCAAGCATTCATAAAATAAATACTGATGTTTCAATAGTGTTGGCAAATGTTTTGAAGTATTAAAACATTTTATGGTGAAAATTTCTTTGGCCATGAAACGTAGCTAGTGTCACTGCAAGGACAGGAAGAGCAGTCCACTTAGGTAAAACTAGCCAAGAGCGGCTCTGTGATCAGACACTGACCAATAATTAAGGCTTAGAAGATGGAGAACAAACCCCAATTGTGTGTTTACAGATTTCTGGTAGCTGCGACCCACAGTAACATCCAATTAAAGCACCAGAACCATTTCAAATTCATTTAGACATTCAGCTGCTCTGGTTTGTAAGTACAAAACATCCTTCTCCATTTAATGCACGAGTGAAACAGTATCCTGGGGATAATGTTAAGTGAGAAAAAAGAGAGTGATTGCGACTAGTTGTGTTTAATTTGTCACGCTTTTCACTCTGCTTATTATGAAACCATTAATTAGACATTAGCGTGTACTCGAGCACAAACTCTGCATGCTCCCCCCGCGCATCCCCACGAGGGTTATAGCGGGGTACAATGCCTGTCATTGTAGCCTCCTGTAACCCCTGGGCTAATTTTTACATTAAATACACCATAGGAATATTTACCAGGCTTTGTTTTCCCTGTCAGCTTCAAGGGGAGTGGGAGGTGAAATATTGTATCATATAGAACATAAGATGTTTGGATTTCTTGGAAGAGAGGAAACTATGCATGAATTCGAGGCATTCCATCATTCAAATTATTCAACACGGGTCTCTTTGTGGTCTGATGCAGAGTTACTATTCCATTGTTTTCTGTTTAATTAATGTCAAGTTTTGTAAAATATACAGAAGTTCAGGAGACATGGTGGACCCCAGAGAGAAGGCCTGGGGATTTGGACCTTAGGAAAAGAGATTTTGGCTTGGGCGCTCTTGAGGTGTCGGAATGCGAGCGGGAAGTTTTTCCCTATATACAGTCTGCTTTCTGGGAAAGTAGCTAAATCATTCATTCGTTCAGACCCCCCCCCCCCCCATTCTTTTTTTTTTTTTCTAGACCTCCCTCCTACAGACCATTTTAACCCCTCAACCCCACACCCCCCATGCAACCCAGACACATCATCCTATACAGATATGTATTTTGGCACTGATGGAAAACCAGTTTCTGGTCCTAACGGCGTAGGTCCATTTACAGGAAGGTCCCTAAATGATCAAGATGTTTTGGTGCTCATTTTCTTTTTAAATCATTCACCTCTTGGGTAGTGCTGGGAACCGTTTTTGTTAGTGTATCATAACTTTCCAGTATGCAGCCTTCAGAGAAGTCATGTGGTCAGCTTGTGTTTACGAGACACTGGGTCGCCAACTGCCATGCAATGTTTCTCCTCAAAGAAATAAAAAAGAAAATAATAATGGCAAAATAAAATAAAAGCGTGTGACATTTTCTAAAAAGCATTTGGGTGCACACACATGAGATGAGTTGAGTCAACTGCTCTTTGCTGATTTACTTTGCTGATAGGAGAAGAGAGGCCAAACTCCATTCCAGATGATGTACGTAAGATTCTCAACGTTAGCTTTAAAGCAAGGCCTCTCGCCCACATTTTCTCTCTCTGTTTTTGTTAGGAGAGGTGCTGAGTCTGGTGGATGACCTGTTCTCAGGATTGGGCTCCTCGTGTGTGATCCCAGGAAGAAAAAGTGGAGAACATCCTCACTCGGTGATCTACTCGCTCATCTTCAAGTGCCTGGAACCTGACAGCCTCTATAAGTAAGGCCACATCTTCTGTACTTTCGCATACATTCTGGAAAGGTATGCCTGTCCAACCTGTAGCATATTACCTCACACAAATAATTATCATAATAGCATTTTTCTCTAGCACTGAGCAGCAGCCCATCTGCTATCATATTTTCATAGTTAGACTTGCAGATACGTAGATAAAGGTTCCCTCAAGGAACAGCCATAAGAAGCAATTACAGAATGCAAATGCTTGCTAACTGTCCACATAACTACATTCCATTACATTCTTTTGTCAGACACTTTAATCCAAAGCGACTAACTACACGGGAAAACACTCAAGATTCAGGACAGTGTAAGAACCAGAGGTCTCTACCTATTAGGTTGTCACAATATGCGTATTAGTTGTTTGTTTTGTTTTGTTTTTTTACAGGGATTGCAAAATGATGCACACTTTAAATTGAATATTGATATATTTTTAAATGTATAATATGGATCACTAAGATTAATTGGAATGATTTATTCAGTTCTGTTTGAAATATTCCAAGATATTGCTAAAAAGATAACAAGTGCATATTAATATTCATTTTTTAATACAGAGATTGCAAAATAATGCACACTGATTTGAATACAGTATATTTTTAATATGTGAAATATGTAACACAAAGGTTACTTGGAATGATTTCTACAGTTCTGTTTGACGTATTACAAGATATTCCTAAAAGATATACCTCAAATGTGAAAATCTGCATATTAATATTTTAGTTTTTAATACAGAAATTGAGAAAGGGAAATAATGCACACCGTGAATTGAATACATTTATTTAGAAATTGTGAAATATGGAACACATAGATGAATTGGAATGATTTCAACATTTCTTTTTAACATATTGCAAGATATTAATAAAAGATAACCTCAAATGTGAAACAGTGAAAAACAAACTGCGGTCAAATTGTAACAAATAGGAAAAAAAAAACGTTCAGTTTGGTTGGTGTCTAGGATGGATGATTTGGGATGATGTTTGAAATGGCGAGGAGAAATGAGTGCAGGAAATGATTTAAGCTGATCACTGTTGCAATGGACACTGCCAATTATTCATTTTGGGGATTAAAAAAATATATATGTGTTGTATCATAACATTTGTATGTTGTTCCACCCCTTCTAATCCAGAACAGTGAAAATAGGCTTCATAAAAGGCAGGAACTCAGGAACCGCAGACGTAATTGCTGATGTATGCTGCATAATTGAAAAAAGCCAAAAAGGAAGTCAACATTTGTTTCATTTATTAAAATAAAGCCTTTGACTGAGTCGACAACATATAATTATGGAGTGTATTCAGTAAAATGACTATATCACAAAATCTTGTTCTAATTAGAAACCTCCACACTGATCAGCAAGCCACAGTCATGACAGAAAATGAACAAACAGACTGGTTCCACATTAGTGAATGAGGCTGCCCATTATCACCACTTTTGTTGAACCTGCAAACTTATAAACATACAATAACAGAAGCAAAATTGGAAGAATAAGATCAAGGCTTCAAGATATTTGGAGGAACTTCTGACATGTGGGTGAAACGACATTCATAGTGGCCCTTTATGGATGTGAAATCAAAACAATAAAGTAGTGGGGCAGGAAAAATACCGATGCCTTTGGCCTAGGGGGCTGGCAAAGGCTTCCCCTAGAAGCCTGACATCTCTCTCTCTCAGTCTAGATAGCCAAACTGAGTCTTATGGGAAGTACAAATTAATTGGGAAAAAAAGTAGACGAGGAAGAGGATTGCCAACAAGATGGATAAAGACCATCAAAAAATCATGAACAAGCCTTTAAGAAGCCTATAGACCCCAACAGAGGACAGGGTATTCTGTAGAAACACTATCCATGTGGTCACTGAGAGCTAGAATCAAATTGACAGCATTTAATAATACTATAGGCTGGCATTTTTTTTTTGAAAACCTAGCAAAGCATAGGATCATGATCTTGCCTATATCTCTACCAATGCACTGTGTAATTAGGCACAGAGTTCAAGAGCTAGACTTTCATCAATCCATCCATTATCTGAAACCACTTATCTCTAACCAGGGATGTAGGGGGTACTGGAACCTATCCCAGCAGTCCCAGGGCAAAAGGCAGAAAGCTAGACTTCTGTTAAAACCCTTACAAGGAAGTACGCAAGGGCTACTTTTAGGTACCCAAGGCCTATGAACAACAACAGCAATGCTCACAAAACCACACATAGTAAAGTCTGTGCAGCCGAAGAGGTTTTACAAGTCATTAAGTGATTGGTGTTTTTATTGTGAGAATAAACTGGTCATCATGAAGACTATACACTTCGCCACAGAAATGTTAAGCCCCCGGCGAGGAAGCCCAAATAAACAAGTCGGACTAGGCCGACTCCTGAAGTGACAGGCTGCGGTGACCGATTCAGAAGCTAGACTGAAGTTTGCGTAATTGTCGGGTATTTACATGTGCTGTTGCATGACTGGCTGGGATTTACAGCTAATGCCTTCTGCAAAAGGCAACAGCCCAGTAATGAAAATACTCATGGAGAAAAAAGAAAACTATTTAAAAAAGAGAAAAGACAGAAAGAAAAAGCAAGGACTGTTATGTCTGCGTCTCTCCGCCCTCGTCCTAAGCAAGTGTGACTCGGCAAAATATTTGCTCTGGTGGGGGTGGCGGCCACATCCTGTTTGGAGCACTCTCACTCATGGCGGCCATGTTATTTGTTTGGAGCAGTGCGTTCTTTCTTCTTTTACTCTCTCTCAGCAAGGAGAGCTGCAGCTGGCTTTTATTAACATGAACATATTGTGGTCTCGGCAGCACCGGTTTTGCAATGGGGGATAACATGGTCACGGTGAATTAGGCAGATCAGAGGGGGAATGGCTTTCGACGAGGAGGCTGGAGACATTGACTGGTCCATTGTTTTGGTGCGCTATGTTAAAAACGCAAGTATTTCACTTTCATACCATAACGAGACTTTCGAGAGCTTCCTGCAAATTCCTGACAAGACTGGACCAAAGTCTGGTCTCAGCAAGAGAAGATTCTCATAAACAGCATCATCTTTCCTTCCTTCACGGGTTTAACACCTGGACTTCTGGGACAACCCGTGGATCTTATGCTTTGCGATCAACACAGTGCATCAACCATCCATGTGCAAACGTCCATGTTGTATATATATAAATTTAAACCAGCTCTCCTAAAAGTACAATGAACATTAGTTGTTCTACACTCTGATATCCTCAAATAGTCAAAAGCCACAAATAGACCCGTGGCTCCATTCTTCACTCCTATAGCTCAAGTCACATAATATAATTACTGAAATACATGCCTTAAGATGTAATAAACTGATGAACTCAAAGAACGACTCAGCACAAATGCCAAGATTCTTTTTAGGAAAACAGTGTTTCTCTTGCTGGCACTTTTCCCATCACTCAGACATGCTTGATAAATCTTTAGCTTTTTTTGTCCTATTAATTATCATGGTCATATACTTCCAGTGGGGGATTTTATGAGATGTAATAATTTATCTTATGGAAGGCCTTAAAAGATCTTTGAGGACAAGACCACAGAGTGTACTTTCGAACAGTTTGATCCTCTAGAGTGTCGCATCTAACCATCCCTCTATCCTCCCTTTTTAAAATAAGGTTAAGGATGAAATACAGGGGGGTGGGGGTTTAAACAGATGGTTAAGAACATGCTGTGCTGACTCCTAATGACTGTGTGGTTTTTGGTTTTATTTCCACCTTGGGTTTCTTCTGGGCTTTTAATTTTTATCACTTTTCCCAAGTCACAACATGGGTCAGAGTGTGCTTATAGTGTAACAGAGTGAACTGGGAAGCGGAATGTTCTTCAACCATCATTTAGTTGGCTTGATATCTAGCTAAAAATGCTTGAAAAGTTGAAAAGTGGATAATTGTTGAGGAACACATAATTGAGCTTTAATAACTGTTTGAAGACAGTCCATTTTTTGCCATGCAAAGTTAGTGTTTTTATTAGGGGTGTCAAGCGATTAAAAAAATTAAGCTAATATAATATTCCCCCTAATATAATGGTTCTGGCCCCCATGCACACAAGGCATCTCAAGTCACAATAAGCGGTAACAGAAAATGAATAAACAAATTAAAGTTAAAAAAGATTATTTTTGTTGTCTGAATTTGAACTTTGTAGGTTTCTAGGTGGTTGCTAGGCCTTCACAAGTCATTTGGTATGCTATCTTGAGTTGTTGAAGAATGAAGAGTTCACCTGCATTCTTAGGAAGAACTATCTTGCAAGAACAAGCTCACAAGAACACAAAACAGAGAATGTAGTTATTAGAGCTTGAAATTCAATGTGTGAAATTCATCATCCAGCACAGAGCCCAGTTAATTTCACCAGGGATGAGCTAACATTTATTAACCTTCATGTTCTTAGTATTATACATGGAAGCCAAAACTGCTTTTTTTCATAAAAGTAATGATCAAATAGGGTCTGATATGGCTGATTATTTGTTGTTTTCCATTGCTCTAACAATGCTGAAGTTCATTATTTTTGCTGAGACAGCATCTCCATAAGCAACAAAGGAGCCCGCCTCCTCAGCCTTATGAGTTCTCCCATGCCAACATAACACCATCATTCAGGTTTATTACCAATAATTTGGCTTAGATCCTGCATCCGGCTAAAATATGTCACTAAGATGGTTCATGGTGACATAAAGAAGTGCCGTAAGGTATAATGCCTTTCAGCAACTTGCTGTTAATCTGAAAGAAGCCGTGTTTTTGATTAAAAGTCAGAGCAAATTTTAAAACAGATTTAAGTTCGCTCACAAATAGAAAAATCCTATCCTCACCAAGTTGCAGTGTCCTGTAAATATACAAATGTGTCTTGAGGCATTTACACATTAGTAGATTATAGACAATACATATAACACAAATATAAATTTTACACTTTCTATTAAAAAAAAACCAGCCCTGCTGACTGTGCGAGATTTCATAACATGCAGTTTCACGGAGCATCCTTGGTGTTCCTTAGCCTCCATTTACCCACTTTGTTTTCTTCTGTTGCACAACCCGAAAGGTCACGGTGGAGGAAGTCCGATACATTTTGCCGATGAAACTTGGAAGCCGTCCACTGATGTGAAATGCTGAAGACTGTTTAGAGATGCCCTGTACCAGCCTGTAGCAGTGTTATCAGCAGCAGCTTGGCCCCCCCAGGCACTCTGTCCCTCGATAAAGCCTTCACTTACGCAAAGAGCTACGTCGCAGCAAACTCTTCGTTTGGTCAACAGTGGGTCTATTAATCAGGAGAAGATAACATTGCTACAGGCTTCTATAAATTCTTTCAAATCCAAAATCAGCATGCTAGATTTCATCACTACTCGAACACTGGCTGTAGTCTTTATTTATCATCCAAAAGCTTATGAAAAGCTAAAAGAGGACAGTTAAGATGATGTGTCCATCTCCACATGAATAAATGAGATAAAACAGCTACAGACATATTAAGAAGAAAGAATAAATCGAGCACACTGGCACTGTAAAACCTGAGAGCTTTGGTCTTGGTCTAAATGTGACATTGGCATTTTTGTGTGCTAAAAGCTCACCATGCCCAAAGAATCAGGTCATACATTTTTTTAATGTTGGCCCTCTTGATCACAAGTTCAGTTGCTGGTGAAGCCACAGTCATCCATGAGAGTATAACTGGTCTTCCTCTTCCCCCATTACTCATTGTGATGCTAACCAGCCTGAGCTTCTGTCAGCAGAATTGGCAGTTAGTGTTCTCCTCCAAGCATGCTGAGCTGTCTGAGGTCAATGTTATATTAATGGATGTAATTTTTTATGACAGGTCATGATAGTATATGACATTTGTCATGACATGCCATGCCGTGTAATGTAAATCTGCAGTAAAGCTGCCACCTATGTTTGTGGGCCTAGTTGTGTTTTGTTAGTCCTTCATGCCTTCGTGCTTATTATTATTTTATTCTTTTTTCATTTTTTGCCTTATCACTTTTGGAAGATTGACTCTAGCGCGGAATGTAGGCTCATAAAAAGGCTATATTCATATAAATCACACATCCTGTCTAAAAATACATTGGAAATACAATACTGTGCAAAAGTCTGAGACACCTGAGTAAATTATATTTGAAACCAGTTTAGCTGAGCAGTATAATCATCCCCAGATTCCTCATGAAAGTCCAGTATTACAGTGTAGTTCTCATCAAATACTTCAAATGCTTGGTTCAGCTCAGTTGATATTTCATTAGATTTAATCAGGAGCTGCTGATGGAGTTTCACAAATCCATGTAAAGCCTGGAGGCACTGAGGTGAAATCTGGATCCGAACCTGTGTTCTTCCAACCAGCTCGCAAAACTTCAAGTATTTTTACAAACAAAACAAATAATGATATTATTTATTGCTTTTTGTTTGTTTATATTTATTCTAATGTTAACCTGTGTAACACTGGACCTGTAACCTGTTTGCTAGCAGAAAGGTCCTGCTCACGAAATGGTTTTAAACAGTTTATACAAGACTGTACTTGGACAGATAAGTTCAAATTGCAATATTAGAAAATGCAATTGATAGCCTACTATGAATAAAATCAATTAATAATAAAGATTTTTATACTCAATAGTATTGGGGTTGTACAAATATCTGAAGCATTGTTTTATAGGCACTCTTACATATTACCTTAACTACAATCAGTTGTTCAAAAGACCCCGGAACCTCTCTGCAGAAATCCATTGGATTGGCCTTTCATCAGGTGTGGGAACCATTGAAATAATCCTAAAAGGGAGAAAATCCATCATTCAGCCACAATCGTGAAATAGCTGTTGACGCTGAATGAGCTGCCCATTAAAAGACTATTTAGGTTGCTATTATTGACAAGATCTTTGAATTCTTCCACTCACCCCGACTCCAGTAGGCCTGAAATGGAGTATTATTAACATACCAGTGAGGTACACAGTGTGCATTCCCCCCTAGGCAGCATTATTCCACATTTGTTCATACTGGGAAAAAGTCTCTCTTTTTTTTTTTTTTTACAAAGTCCAACAAGTTCACTCTGAAATGTTTGCCGGACAGCCCCGAGACCCATTTGGGACACTCCAAAGGCAAATTACAAGCAAATTGTTCGTCGCTGGCCTGTTCTACCCACATAAGAGATCTCCAAAATGAAGGATTTCTGTTTGGAATTACCAATCCGGATAATGATGTCACATCTTTTGCCAATGCACTGTGAGAAATGAACCAAATGGCAAAAATGAAGGCCAGATTCCCAGCCTGTGCTGCCTGAGGCTTGAAAGCGATGATGTGTTTCCTAATAGCTTAATCATTTATGGCGGTATTTTGTAATTTTAATGACACTCACTATCAGAAGAATCCTCAAAAGTGTAGTACTTTGTTAAGGTGATACGCATAACCCATAAAGTTGTCATATCTGAAAGAAATGTGAGAATGCGGTTGCAGGCTGATAAGGGAGGCTCTAGAGGGATCCGGTGCCAGCTCACCACTTTTACACATTTTACACACACATCCATCACAAAATTACACATACACACACACACACACACACACACACACACACGCACACACTTTCTCTTCTTCGCCACTGTGCTGGTTAGATGACCTATAGCTGCCTGAAATAGAAACAGGAGTTTAGGCCAGCCAAACAGAACACAGTGCAAAAGGAGTAGCTGCAGAATCAAAATGAAATACGATTAGGGAGTAGAGCTGCACAATGTATTGTTAGTTATTCTCCATCGCAGGATTGCCCCCTGCAGCCAAGATTTAAAATATGGCCATATTCCTAAGTTTGAACCCCCCCCAATCACCGCCACCACCAGTCAAATTGCAGTCAAGTTTAAGGATCTGCATAAGGGCCCCAACCTAAGAGCCAGGTTCAGAACTGGGCTAAGATTATAATGAGTCATTCATTAGTCTCTTTCTCTCACTCTCGCTCTCTTTCTCTTCAGAATCAGTATCTGAAAACTATTGATCCCGGAGGAAGTTGCTTATGTAATGACTGTCATGACACACAGAGACACAGTGACAGTAACAATATAATATTAAGTCTAAATAAAATCTAAATAAAAAATCTGAAGATAGAAAAAAGGTCAACATGAATACCCTATGCTACATACAGAAATGTTTGGTATAAATACAATATATAAGCAACACAGTTGAGTGAAAAACTACCGACACAAATGGTTGTTTGGAGTAAGTTATTGTGCTTTTTAGAAAATCAGTAGTAATATTAAGTATTGAAAAAGTAACATTGACCTATGTAGTAATATTGCACATGAAAACTATTGCACATAAGATATTGCAAGTAGTTAAGTGATTTAGCACCCATTTAGAAGACATCACATGATATTGCACATTATGATAATGTTTTAGCACCTGGTAAGATCATTGCAAAATAGCAAAAATGCACATAGTCCTTCTCATAAGGATAATTATTTAACCTGGTAAGAAAATTTACAACAAGAAGCAACAGGCTATTGCAATGATTATTGTGTGTATGTGTGACAGTTATAGAGTCTGATGGGTGGGTGTGTGATAGAGGGAGGAGTTGTAGAGTCTGATGGCAGTGGGAAGGAAGGATTTTTTGTGGCGTTCAGTGGATCACTGGTGAGTCTGTGGCTGAAAGTACTTCTCAGTTCGGTCACCACACTGTGGAGGGAGTTATCAGCATTGTCCATGATGGACTGAAACCTAGACAATGTTCTCCTTTCAGCCACAGTTTCCACGTTGTCCAATACCCCTCCCACCACTGAGCCAGCTTTCCTGGTCAGTTTATTAACTCTCTTCATGTCTGCCACATTCACGCTACCACCCCAGCACACCACAGCATAGAAAATAGCACTGGCCACTACAGACTCATAAAACATCCGCAACATGGTGTTGCAGACTTTAAAAGATCGGAGTCTATGTAGGAAGTACAGCCTACTTTGACCCCTCATGTATGTGACCAAAGAGTTCTTAGATCAGTCCAGCTTGTTGTCAATGTGAACAGCCAGGTAGTCCTGAACAGTCTCCACATTCACCCCACTAATGGACAGGGGAGAGACAGGAGAACGTGATCTTTGCAAGTCCACCAGTTCTTTAATCTTTCGGATGATGAGCTGCATCTGTCCACAAAACTGTCCACAGCCATCCTGTAGTTGGCTGTGGACAATTTTGCATCCGACTATTGCTAAGTCATCTGTAAATTTATGCAGATGGCAGCCCTCCATGCTGTATTGAAGTCTGATGTGTATAGGGTGAAGAGGAATGGTTCCCTGAGGTGCTCCAGTGCTACACAGCACTGTGACAGACTTACATTGGTCAGGTAGTCCAAAATCCATGCAAATAGGGGAGCATGAACGTGCATAGCAGTCAGCTTGCTCCCCAGCTGGGCTGGCTGAATGGTGTTGAAGGCACTGGAGAAGTTGAAGAACGTAATCCTCAAGGATGCATTTGGCTTGTCAAGATGGCTGTAGGCACGGTTTTCAACAGCATGGATACTTTCTTGGAGATCCTCAGCAGTACCACACATAGCTGGGAGGTGCACAGCTTGAGTACTTGTGGTGCTTATGCCATCCGGGCCTGGCGCCTTGGCAGGACGGAGTCTGCGTAGTTCTCTCCTCACTTGTTCCTTGGTGATGGTGATGGACGGTCTGGGTGTCAGAGTCCTCAGTGGCAGGGGGAGAAGAGGTGGAGACTCTGGCTGGTATGATGGTGGGAGAGGGAGAAGGAGAGAGGAAGGATGGAGAGCTGCAGTTTGGTGTGACACTGATAGAGGGAGTAGGTGCACTGGGTGCAGTGAGGGCTGTGCTGGAGCTGGAGATGCTGGAAAGAGGCCTGCTGTCGAACCAGTTAAAGAAAAGATTAAACACATTGGCCCTCTCCTCATCACTTTCAGTCCCATGGATGCTGGCCTTGAAGCCGGTGATGTTCTTCATGCCCCTCCACACATACCTGCTGTTGTTCTGTTGCAGCCCTTGGTCCAGCTTTTACCTGTAGCTGTCTTTTCCCTCCTATAACCTCACAGACAAGCGCCTCTGTGCTTCCTTGGCTGCCTCCTTGTCACCTGCTTCCTTCTTCTCATTCAGGAGGGCTTTGATGTCTTTGGTGACCCATGGCTTGTTGGGGAAGCAGTATATGGATTTCACTGGTACAGTGCTCGCCACGCAGAAGTTGATGTACTCAATGACGCAGTATGTGAGGTTATCAATGTCCTCTCCATGTGGCTCTTACAGAGCCTCTCAGTCCGTAGTCTCCAGACAATCCTGCAGGGCTGCATTGGCCTCCTTTGACCACTCTCTCACTGTCCTGACAGTGGCCGGCTGCTCCTTGACCAGTGGTAGGTAGATGGGCTGAAGGTGCATCAAGCTGTGGTCTGATCCCAGAGGTGGGATGGCTGTGCAGCTGAATGGCTCTTTGACATTAGCATACAGCAAGTTCAGTGTCATGTTCTCTCTGGCGGGGCAGTCTACAAACTGAGTGAAGGTGCACAGTCTCCTGTTGAGGGAGACATGATTGAAATCGCCAGAAATTAAGATGAGTCCCTCTGGATGCCCTGCCTGGAGTCTTGCGGTCACACAGTGAATAACATCACATGCTGTCATCATGTTGGCTGATGGAAGAATGTAAATAACAATGGCAATCACATGTGAGAATAGCATGGACATAGTCCAACTGCTAACAATTCAATGATCACGGGTGTAAACAAAGACCCGGTCACTGCTGCTAGCCGCATTAGCGTTAAACAAAAGAAACGCAGAAATAACTCTCTCTGCACATGTTTAGAGAGGGCACAGCTTGCTAATAACAAATAAATTGAAATAAAGAAAGTAAGTTTAAAAACACTAAAATACAAAGACAAGACACCGAGCAGTCACAACATGCTGCAGCAGGCTCCCGCCTGCTCTCTCATTTGGAGTTTGAGGCATGGGTCAATGTGCCACATAATGGAAAGGGTATGTTGGGTCACAGCAGACCTTTCTCCTTATTTGTTAAGTTCTCCTGAAGTGTGTAAGTAGCACTGAAAGGAGCATCAGCCCAGTGAGGTCAACAGCTGAAGGGTGGATGCTGTTCTCTGTCAAGCCCCATCAGCAGTTCCACAGAAACACACTAATAATAAAAACTGAGTGTGTCACAGCAGTGTAAAACACCAACTGACACTTTCAGCCACTGAACTCGAGCAGTAAGTAGTACTGTAAACGGTGTGTGTGATAATCCATCTTTGCTGGTGAGAAGCGAGCAGGTTCAGCTTTGGGTCAGCTTTCAAATTTAGCAGTACGAGTGGGGTCAGGTCAGGTTTTGAAGCCGCAGGCATGGGTCGAGTTTAGGATACAGCTTCACATCTATGCAGACCTCTAGTTCACAGAGAACACTTAGCTCAATTTAGCCTCTAGCTTGTCCTCTTCATTTCCGCTGTTTCTATCATTTGATGAATTCATTCCTACCACTGTAACAATGATCTGAAGGCTACTACAATTTTAGGTTTGTAATTAGACATTTGGCTTTCTATCCTGTATATTAGCTATCTGCTTCCTCTCTGCACCAACTAGTGACAAACACATCCTCAAAAATTCCTTCCCAGATAAGTCATGGTTTTACAAATGTATTCCCATTATCAAGTTGCATCATCGAGGCTCCTGAGTCTGATGGTTGGGCCTCATCTTCTGTAGATCACTTGAATCCCAGAGATTCCACAGCCATCCATGGCACAGTTAGCTCCCTCTGGGTGGGTAGGATGCCGAACTTAGCACAGTTGAAATAACAGTATAGAGTTCTCCTCTGGGTGTTGCAGCAGTTCAAAAAATGCTGGAATCAACTAGGACATTAACGACTTCAGATTTTTTCAGGTCGACTTATCGGTAAACAAAGTCAAAGTCAAGTCGACTAGTCATTTGATGACGTCACCCAGATGCAGGGGAGGAACACAGTAGTATTAGTAGTAACTTTTCGTAGTATTAGTAATGTTCTCTGTAACATTAACAGTCAACATGACAATTAAACAAAACAAAACAAAGGCTGATACTTTGAATTTTCTGGTAAATTTAAGTGTACAACAGAAAGTGGGAACAGCCGCTGCAGCCACTCAGCGTCCTCTGGACTGGACGACTCTCTGCAGTGCTAGCGTTAGTCATGTTAGTTAGCAGATGCCGTTTCAGATGCCGTGCAGAACGCCGGTACTGTTACTGTACTTTAATGCCGACTTGCAGATTGTGCAGGTCACTGTGCTGTTTGTGTGTCTAGAGTGAAGTATCTCCACGCATGTGTGTCTGTCACCTCTGCTGCCGTGTCTCTCGTCTTGTTGTGGTTTTGTGTTTAGATTCCCTTGCACCAACGGTACCGCCCTTTTTATGAAGGGACTATAATAATTGGTTAAGTCACGGAACGCGTGTCCGCGTCAGCCAATCAGAGGCAGAGATTGCACTGTGTACACAAGCACACACAGAGAGAGGAAACAAATACATGACTAGACGACTTGTGCCTCTGAAGTCTACTAGTCTACTTTTTCTTTTAATGCCCTAGAATCAACTTCCCAATACTCAGCGGAATAGTTGGATTTCTAGTGGTTGGAACTGGTGGGAAATTTGGGACCCCAAAGCTGCAAATAAAGTGAGATGCATGAGGTCAAACTGTTTGTGGGGCAGTGTAGCTACATTATTGAACTAATATTAACATGGTGACAAATTATATTTCAAGATCAAAACCAGTCTGCCAGCTTTCAGTTGGATGCCAACAATGTAGTCCAGATCGGTAGCTTCACACTAGAAACATAACATCACTTTAAACATGCAAATAATTCACATATTTTGACAATAACAGGTAAGATTCTCAAACGAATGAATTGAGCGGAGCATGGATCAAATTAGTTCCTGTAGGTGTTGGGAAATAACATGTTTGGTATCCCAAACGAACAAATCATTTTTGTTATTTTGCCAATCTTGTCCCACACAAATGTGCATTCTTCTCATATTTGAAGACACTGCAAGCTCAGTATGTCATCACAATATGATATTCTGTCAATATCGTGCAGCCCTATTAAGGAGTGTGCATAGTGTGTATGTGTGTGTGTTTGTGAGAGTCTGTATGTGTGAACGTGCCCAGCAGGGGGTCGGGAAGCTGAATGTGTTTTGCCAGTATTCTCCCTTGTGTTTTGACATTCTGGTGGGTGAGCCAGACGACAGGCAGGCTTTGTTCTCCCAGGCTGATCTTTATCACTGCCAATTGTTTGCAGAGGCCCGTGGATTCAGTGTCTATCTATACCACGCAAAACCCTCCGGTCAGAACCCTGTGACAGCCTGTCTATCTGAGAAAGAGAAAGAGAGAGAGAAAGATGAGTGAGGAGGAAACAGAGGAGAACGTAGAGACCACTGAATATAGTAAAAATATATTGAGATTAATTTCAGATCACAAAACAAGTAATAAAACTAAAGCAAGCATATAAGCCAAAAAGTCAGGGAAATATAAATGGAATCAAGATGACCAAGAAATCATGAAAAGAAGTAAATTATGGATAATATGGGCCATCTTACTATGGAATTAGTAAAATACTCTTAGACCAAATAGCGTGTTTACGTTCTGTATACATGCTTTTCAAACAGTTCTGAATAATCAGAATCTGAATAATTATCCTTAAAACCCTTCTCAAAAGTAACTGCCCTTGTTCTTTCTTTTGAAAATCATGTTCACACGAGCTCTGTTCAAAAAAGAAATCTCTGTCCTCATGAAAATGCAAAAACAAACGGTCGAAACAACAGGCAGCAACATAACCCTGACTGTAAAGCCATGGGAAGCACAAAAAAAGTTTCTGGTTCCAGTAGGTTAGTAAGGTGTCATTCAGAATTGGCGACATGGACAATGGGGTTGGTGTCCAATATGATTAAATAAACATTTCTTTCTTGCCCACGTTCCTTGATTCTGACTGATCTAGTGGTCCAGTGGATCCCTATGCTGGTCAGTTCTACCGGGATATTTAGGAGGTCATTGTCAGGAGAAATCAGAGCTCACAGATCAGAAGAGAAGCTTCTTTCAACTATTGGGATGTAGTCCGAGTTGTGGGGGTGTTGGATGTAGCAGAGACCTCAGTAGCGCATTCTGACTCTCTGTTCTGTAAAAAGTTTTGTAAGAAGGTTAAAACCCACACAATTTTGTCTGCCATCACAGAAAATCATCTCATAGAAAACAAAGGAGGTGATGGCAAGTTTCTGAAAATCTTTACTTGTGAGGACCTTTCCAAAAGGTCAGTTTTGAGTGTCCTAAAATGCCATTTGCACATGGACTAAAGGGCTCATTCAGATAAGGAGACAGATGAGTCTGGCTGAAGTCCTAGAAAGCAGGGATGCTCCTGAGCTTCAAGACACAAATCCCTAAAATCTTTGTTCAGTGACACATTTCCATCGTCTTTTCAGCAGATTGGAGCGAGCAGTCCACCTTAAATGGCATGGCTGTTAGAACATATTGTTACACCCTTTAAGGCAGAACCGAAAATGACAGGCCAACCTCAGCTTCATAAATTAAATAATGGGCTAAGTAACTTTTTCACATTATCTTCAAATTACTTAAAAATTAGGCGTTTTATCTCTGTTTGAACACTGCTTCTCATTTTAATATCTTAGGACCCTTGGCTCATCTTATATTAAAGTGGGTGAGAAGTGAAATCACAAGGGGTCTTAGTTGTGTTTAGCCTTTAGCTGAAGTTATGACATGATTTTTTATGTCCTAACATCATGTCCTTTGAGCAAATGCCATTTATGAATAATTAAGGCCAGCCCTAAATATTTTATTATCAAGGAAAACAAAGAGTAATCAAGAAAACATTTAAAAAGAATAAAGAAATTCAGTAAATAAACTGTACTGCTACTTTGCCACAGAATGTACTTCTGTTTTATGATAATGATGATGATGATTGCAGCATGCATTCCCAGAATGTATTTATTTTAATTGACTGATTAACCCCCAACGTGTTTTTTTATAAATAATTTAACTCTTGTTATAAAAAACCTTTACTCACAAAAACATGATGAGAAACAGCGACAGGCCTGTCAAACCCTCAGCTAAAAGTTACAAATTGTCAGATAAAAGAAAAAAACACACGCCCTCTTTCTTCACTGGACGACTCTGAAACCACGTAATTCAAACAGTGTGATTGTTGTAAGACAGTGTTGTTATGATGGGCAGGGTAGACTCGGTTGCTGGACAGGATCTGGGGGAATGGCTTTTGGTGAGGTTTGGGGGAAGAATGCCACACGTCTCTGCCGATGAATAACAAGATCGGGCAAACTATGCAAGCCATGTAAAAACAGGCCGTATTACAAACAAAACAATCAGTCGGTGGGATTGGGAGAGGGTTTCCCAAACAAAGGAGAAAGCCGAGTTCTCGCAATCTTGCTGTGCATAGAAATATCTTGTGAGGATGGAGCAATGGTATTTTGGTGATTGGTGGGGGGGGGGGGGGGTTGTTTTTTTTTATTCTTCCACTCCACAGTCCTAAACA
>JBBIGA010000083.1:7504513-7516222 GCA_037576975.1 Alestes dentex
CAGATAGGACTAAATGGAGACAGATGATTCGCTGTGGCGACCCCTGAAGGGTAAAGCCGAAAGAGAAAGAAGAAGCTTGGGGGCTATATATGAGAACGCCCCCCCCCCCTTTCATAATTCTGGGGACAAGTAATTAGTCAGATCTGAGTGACCCCGGAGGTTCATAGTAAGAGATAAGTTCACGGTAATCGGGTGCAAGGCCATTTAAGGCTTTATATGTCATTAGTAGAATTTTGTAGTCAATACAAAATTTGATCGGAAGCCAATGAAGTCTTGATAATATTGGGCTAATGTGGTCAAATTTCCTGGTTCTAGTGAGGACTCTAGCTGCTGCATTCTGGATGAGTTGAAGCTGATTTAGGTTTTTGTTAGAGCAGCCTGTCAAGAGTCTGTTACAATAATCAAGTCTTGAAGTAATAAAGGCATGGACTAATTTTTCTGCATTATGGAGAGAATGTACATCTTAACTTAGCAATATTGCAAAGGAAAGCTAATTTAGTAACAGTACTTATATGTGTGTCGAATGATAGATCGGGATCCATAGCGACACCGAGATTCTTTACAGTCAACATTGGAGAGGCTGGAGAAGCAGCAAGGTCAAGCATTAGACCTGACAGTTTGTTTCTAGCAGCTTTCAGACCTAGAAGAAGGACCTCAGTTTTATCTGTGTTGAGTAAGAGGATTGTAGTGCATAACACCGCAAGTGTCAGCGCTAACTGATGATTGAGGGACAGTAGGAGAGAAATAATGAGTTGATTCCTTATCGTTTTTGTTTGCAAAACAGTTGAAACAGGTCGAAAGGCCGTGAGACGGGGAAAGTCCCTAACCTTAACCCTAACCCTAACCCTAAACCTAACCCTAACTCTAACCCTAACCTTAACAGTCACCAGATACTGGCGGTGTTACGCAGTGCACATTAAAATACACAGTGTAGTGAAGCATTGTCCAAGCACGAAAAAAAGGCCTAAAGCATGATCACAGCATGTTTTTGAATAGATTTTATGTCGTGCTGGCTGCACGAAAAATCATGAGATCGTGTTGGTAAGAGAAAGTTATGTGACATCCAGTCTTTCATATCTTTCATGTAGTCCCCAGTCTTATTTAATCTAAGTTTATCATCAGGATAGGCAGAGATATAAAGCTGTGTATCGTCTGTGTAGCAGTGGAAGTTAATCCCATGTTTCCGGATAATCATCCCTAATGGCAGCATTTACACAGTAAATAAAAGAGGTCCTAAAACAGAACCTCATGGGACGCCATATTTTACTTTTGGTGGATGCTGAGGACTCCCCGTTAACTCTTACAAACTGATAGAGGTCGGTATGATCCGAACCAGGATAAGGCGGGTCCAGTGATTCCGACGAGGTTTTCTAGTCTGTCTAGTAAAATAGAGTGGTCAGTCGTGTCAAATGCCGCACTAAGGTCAAGCAGAACCAACAAAGAGACTAATCCTTTGTCAGCGGACAGTAAAAGATCGTTTACTATCTTTACTAAGGCTGTTTCTTTGCTATGATGAAGCCAGAACCCAGATTGAAATTTTTCATATACACGGTTTTTGTGTATTAACGAACACAACTGGTAGGTCACAACTTTCTCTAGAGATAGAGATAGGTCGATGATTTGAGAGCTCCCATGGATGAAGGTGCGTTTTTTGTTTTTTTTAACAGAGGTTTAATAACTGCTAATTTAAAGGTGGTACGTGGTAAGTGCTCCGCTGTAGTCTCTAACGCTCTCCTTCCAGGCGGAGTGGAGGGACTCCACATTAGTCGATCGCTATTAGCGTTCTAGTCTACGTGAATTTTGCTGTAAAGCACGTGTTTGATCATTATACCAAGGAGCCAGCCTTTTCTGTCTGACTTTTTTACATCTTAGAGGTGCGACGTAGTCTAGTGTGTATCGAAGAGAGTCCTCAAAGCATTCAGTTAGGTTATCTAGGTCAGCTGGACAAGATAGGAGTGCCAAATGGGGTTGATATTTCTGGAAGATTCTCAATAAAACTATGAGCTGTGGTAGACGTAATTGCACGATTAATACAAAAGCGAGGGGATGGGCTTACATTATGATTAAGATGAAGATGTATTTAATGAGGTGATCTGAGATTACTGTACACAGAGGAAGAATATCTATGTTATCCACATTAACACCAAGAGTCAAGATTAAGTCAAGTGTATGGCCACAGCAGTGAGTAGGACCTGTTACATGTTGGGTGAAGCCAACTAGAAGTAAACTCAGATTTTAGATGATCCTTCTTTTTCAGTGTAAATATTAAAATCTCCAAAAATTATAATTGTATTGCAGCAAACAGCTAAATTTGCTATAAAACAGCTGAAATCTTGTATATAATAAATACAGGGTATTAACAGCGGCAGTTTAGGAGTTTTCTTTGTTTATGGCAATGACTTTTCTTTGGCTGCAGTAAAAAAAAAATAGATTCATGAAGAGTGTCTAAAGAGTAAGAGAGAAATCAATAAATAATTGTGTAAAATTAGCAGGATTAGAAAAAAAGTAGAGTGTATAATAAATACAGGGTATCAACAGTGGCAGTTGAGGAATTTTCTTTGTTAATGGCAGAGACGTTTCGTAGACTTTGATCCAAAAGACCAAGCAAAGTTCAAACATCTGTCATGGGAACTTTAGCTAGCTAGCGACCTAGCAAATTAAACCCTAACTGGTCGGCAAATAGGCAATATCATTCCACCCGCTGCTGTATTTTTGTGTCCGGAATATGTCAGTTGAACGCTATTGGTTGAAATGACCTCATCGTATGGTATCATCATGTGGTATATTAGATATCGGTTGCAAGTTTTGTGGCTAGATAATGAACACTGTACTTAGTAAGAAAGACACTATCCATGCCGATCACGTCCAGCAGTTGAGCAGCATTCTGTGTGCGCCGGGGTGGTCCAAGAACATGCAGGACCCAAGTTTTAATGTGTTTTGTATTTGCCGAACGGAACTCCGTCATTAGAGGAAGTGGAAGTCCCATTTAAGCTGCTATTAGCTATAATGGGCAGCCTTTTTCTTTTTTCTTTTCTTTTTTTTTTTTTTTTTTGCTCAAGCTCCACACTCACCATTGCAACTTCAGAATGGTAACAGAATCCTCTGGAATCCCGCAAGCCTGTTGTAAGTTATGGCTGCTTAGGGCCAGGGGTTGTGCTGCGACAGAGAGGGGTAGACAGGTTGTTTTTTTTTGAGCCTCACACATCCTCGAGGTGATGGCGGGTACTGGAGGAAGTGAGCTGGGGGTCAGCAGGGCGCAGGTGCCGAGGCTAATGACTGTGTTTGTTTGTGTATGTCAGCTAATGCATTTCTAATGGGTCTTTCAAGACAGTGATTGCACTGAGCCAATCATTTGAAAATGGTGTGTTCTTGTTTATTTTTTTTTATTGATGGTTTTTTTTTTTCACTTTTTTCTGCATTTTTCCTTCAAAGGATTTAATCATTCTCTCTTTGCCACTTTCTGACACCCCATATCTCTCCTGTTTCCTACCTATCTCTCTTCCTGTCTTTCTCTCTCTCTCTCTCCCTTTGTCTCCATCCCTGTATTGCTCTTTCTCCTTCACTTTTCGTTAATTAATTCTCTCTCTCTTTCTCCCTCTCTCTCACCCTTGCTTGCTGTCTCTTCATTCATTCTCTCTTACCTCTTCTATCATTCTTTCTCTTTATCTTTTCTTTTGTTCTTTCTTGTGATCTTTCTCTCTTCTTTCATTCTCTTTCTATTTCTGTCTCCCTCTTCATTCTCTCTCTCTCTTTCTGTCTCTCTCCCCCTCTCCCTTTCTCTCTCTCTTTTTCTTTCTTCTTTCACTCTCTCTCTCACTCTCTTTCTCTCTCCTTTCATTTTTTCTCTCTTACTCTCTTTTTCTTTCTTCTATCATTCTCTCTCTCTCTCTCTCTCTCTCTCTCTCTGTCCCTCTCTCTCTCTCTCAGGTTCACTCTCTATGCTGTGGATAGCCGTGGTAGCCGGTCAGACTCGACCTATGTGACAGTGCGCACCTCCTGTCCGATGGTGGACGACAGCAGAGCAGAAGGTACATTCTCTTCCCTCTCTCTCTCTCTTGTCCTCCTTGTCTCGCTCACTCCTAACTCGGATGATTGTATCTTCACACGTGTCTGTGGCGTGAATGAACAGTGATCTGTGTAGCAGTGACCTGACGGGAGGTGGCAGGTCAGGATCTCACCCAGCCGAGGTGCCACTGCTCCATTTCCTTTCACTTCATCATGACATCATCCACAGAGGCTGCTGCAAGACGCAGCCTGCTATGATCCCCATATGAAAGACAAAAAATTGACTTCTATATCCTCACAGCCAAAATACATGTAAAATATATGTCATGATGTGTATTACCATTAAAATTTCACTAAAATGAACCGAAAAATATGGACAATGTTATGCTTAGTTGGAAAATATATGGAAATTTTAAGTCAGTATTTATAGTACCAAATGAAGAAAAATGTACTTAAACCTACATATGTTTAATTTTATTTGTATATATGGGCATGTATCTCCACATATCCAAAATTTATGTGAAATATATACATACATATCAATACATGATTTATTGGCATATGTCAATGATTTCAAAATATATGGTATCTTAGCATCAAAAACCATGTATTTTGTAATATCCAAATTATTAATATGATGATAAGATATGTTAAGAAAAGTTAATAGTTGCTATCAACATAAAATCTCATTTTTTGTTGTTTTTTTAACCTAATATTAAAATAACAGGTGTCCTTAACACTCTATTAATGTTTCCTGGTGAACAGAACAACAGAAGGGATTCAAAATGAAATAGTTTTACACAAACTTACACTAAATGTTGGGAATGGTTTTTCCTTCTCCTGTGTAGGTGCATTCTGGAGCGTTTACATTTACGGCATTTAGCAGATGCTCTAATCCAGAACGATGTACATCAGTGCTCAAGTAGTCCATATTTGTTCTTCAACCTGAAATGCTATACTTAAATCAACAACTGCTATTCAACCAAGTTCATGCCAGCTAGGTTACACACCTAAACAACTCCTGTCAAAGAAATGTCAGAGATTAAGGCAAAAGTAAGGAATGCATGGAGTAAGAGTATAAGAGGCTTTTTTAATTCAATTAATATAGGGAAGAAGAAATGGATTAGCAATAACGAGAGGCCTAGTTAGTCACCAAGGTGCTCCTTGAAGAGGTGGGTCTTCAAACGATGCTTGAAAACAGTGAGAGACTCCGCAAGACTGAGACTGAGAATACTAACCTCACAGCTGCATTCTGAATCAGCTGAAGTGGTTTTGTTACCTTCAGTGGAAGCCCAGCAGGTAGAGAGTTGCAGTAGTCCAGTTTGGAGATGACCAGAGATTGGACGAGTGACTGCGTAGCTTTCATGGTGAGAAAGGGTCAGATCCTTCTGATGTTGTAAAGAAGGTATCTGCATGTCCTGGAGATGTGATCACCCTGCGGCAAGAAAGACAGATCTTCATCTTGCATAAAAGATGAAGATTTCTTATCTTCTTTGATGGGCCGATAACTGAGCTCCCAACAGAAATGATGGGGTCATGGCTTGGTGACAGACTCCCTTTGATGAAGAGGAGCTCGCTCTTGCTGGGATTCAGCTTGAGGTGGTGGGCCACCATCCAAGAGGAGATGTCAGTCAGACAGTCTGAGACGCGGGTCGAGACCTGATCATCACTGGAGGGGAAAGAGAGAATAAGTTGGGTGTCATCTGCATAAAAGTGGTAGGAAAAGCCATGTGAGGCTATTACTTCCCCAGGCGAACCGGTGTATAAAGAAAAGAGAAATTCCAAATACCCAGAACTTCAGGACAAGAGAACTGACCTCAGGTCCTGGAGGGCCATCATCTAGAGCAATTCATGATTCCCCTGCACCTAATAACCCTGTTAAATGCAGGACTGATTAATTAAGATTACTTCCTTTATGGTACAATGAAACAACACAAGCCCCCTGTGTGTCCTGTAGAGTACAGCAATCATGAACATTGCAGGATGTGTTTTTTAGTAAATGACGTTCATCTTTGTTCAGTAACTACTACAAAATGAATTTGTAATGTTTGTACAGTAGTTTGGAAACTGAGTAACCAAAGTCCCATAAAGGGCTCCTTTTGTTTTTGGATGAACTTAAGCAGGTGTGCATGACCAGTGCAGTCTCTAAAATGTTCCAAATTGTAGTCCTCTAGATCTAGAGGTGACCATGCCTCGTCCTCAATAAACAAATTCTATTTACCCTCAAAACCATTTAGTGTCACTCACGCCTGTCAACGAAGGCCCTGAGTCCTTAACATCCCATCACAGTGGAGATTTTTGACACCTCCATGCTTTGTGGACACAGTCTGGCGGAAGAACCTTTTCTATTCCAGCATGACTGTGCCCCAGTGCAAAAACCAAGGTCCATAAAGACATGGTTGGAGGAGTTCGGTGTGGAAGAAGCTTCTTGACCAACAGCAGTGCCTGAGCTCATAAATGCTCTACAGAAAGGGCACAAAATCCCACAGAAACTCCAAACTCGTATGGAAGCTGTATAGAGTATAGCTGCAAGAGTATAGCTGCCAAGGGGAGACCAACTCCATATTAAAGTCTATGTATCTGAATGCAGTGTCATTAAAGTCTCTTTTGGTGTAATGATTGGGTGTCCCAATATTTCTTCCCATACAGTGTATCTCTTAATGATCAATGCCTGATGTTGCTTTTGATCTGGTTCTTCCCCATCCTTCAAACAGAGGTAGCAGACAAAGTATACAACCTGTACAATGGCTACACCAGCGGCAAGGAACAGCAGACAGCCTACAACACGCTGATGGAGATTTCGCCACCCATGCTGTATCGTGTGCAGCACCATTACAACTCGCACTATGAGAAGTTTGGGGACTTTGTCTGGAGGAGTGAGGACGAGCTGGGACCCAGGTGAGATGCTGCTCTTAAGCCCTTTCTTCAGGCACATCTGTGGGTTTTATTGTGGAATTGGGAAAGTAGTGGAACTGTAATGTAGCCCAGCAAAGGAAAATTATATAAATGTTTAATGCTGATTAATCACATGCCGTGACTCTTTAACCCGGTTCTGGCCACAGGTGCTCCGTAAAATGAAGGAGGAGAAAGGAATGCGCTCATTGGACCAGTGAATAGAAAGTTTACGTTTAAATATGGACAGATGGAATGATTGA
Source organism: Alestes dentex (assembly GCA_037576975.1). Classification (NCBI taxonomy): domain Eukaryota; kingdom Metazoa; phylum Chordata; class Actinopteri; order Characiformes; family Alestidae; genus Alestes; species Alestes dentex. Next base: position 7,511,674 of record JBBIGA010000083.1, read on the forward strand.
CAGAAGTATCGTTATCTGTAATTCATGCAATAAGGAATTGTTGTATCATTGGAGTCAGCGGCGTTGGAAACATTTTTAAAGTGTGGGGGTGTGTGGCGTGGGACATATTGTTGTGGGGGACTGGAACGGAAGGGGGGGATGATACCCGTAGCTTAGGGGTTTTTTTTTGTTTTTTTTTAAGAGTGTTTGTGTCGGAGTACATCAGATCTAAAATATCACCTCAACGCAAAGTGTTTAGGAGCTAACCCCGCGGTCTGAGACAGAACAGCCCCTGATCCCAGCGCCAGCAGCCCGCCACACGGGACCAGGCACTCAGACCCAAACTGAGCACGTCTACCTTTGACCCACCAGCTAACTCTCTGAGAAAATGGAGTTTATTTTGTAACTTATATTTCTGGAGAAATAGTGTGAAGGGGTGTTATTCTGTCGTTACTTCTAGGTTATAATTGTGGCTTGAGATGCCTTTAATGCAAGGGCGCTGGAACCATTATGTTATGGGGAGACGTGTCCTCCCCACTTTTAAAAATAATTAGTAATTAATTAGATTACTTTTTAAATTGCTTGACACCCCTAATAAAAATATAGATATTGGGTGAGATGGGGTGAAGTCATTTTATGTAGTGTAGTGTTCAGTAACATCAATAACTAACATATTGATTTCTCACACACTGCAGCACCGCATCTGAGAGCCCCTTTCGCAACAACAGCAATAAAAGAGAGCGATGAGCTTCTGCTACCACTGGTTGCAGCTGCTGTATCCGCTTGTATTAGCTTGGCACTAACAGAAATGACCGAAGCACCTTAATGCTATTCAGGCATTTTATTAAGCAAATTAAAATGTTAAACATGGCCATGCAATGACGCACTCACAGTTCGACTGCCTGAATATTCATCCGGTCATCCGTCCTGTAGCCTTATGAACACTTAAGTAAACTTTATTTATGTGATTTTCTGCAGGAATCGGAATCAGAATCAGAAAATTTAACTGATACCGAAGGAAATTGCTTCTGTTATGACTGCACAGACACACAGAGATACAAAGACAAGAAAAGTATAAACTCTAAAGTCTAAATAAATCCAACAGACATCTGAAGGAAAAAAAACACAATATAAAATATACTATGCTGTATATACAAAATTCTGGTTGAAAATAATTAATTGATAAATAATTTGCAGTTAAGTACATTTCTAATGACATAGATGGTACTTAGGAGTACATTACTTCTAGCTTTTCTACTTTGCATCAGTTTGTAAAGATCTTGAAAGCTTTCAAAGGTTCAAGGTTAATTTGTCATCAGCAACATAGTGAGATGAGACAACGGTTCTTCATGGATCATAGGGCAAAATATAGCAACATTCAACAGTAAACAGAGTGCAAGTTACAACAGACAGTAGACAATAGACAAACAATAAATAGACAACAAGCGTGGACACTACGTAAAACTTCTGGAATGATGAGTATTGCACCATACGTATGATTATTGCACAGGAGGACATACAGTACAGTACATAGACAATACAGCAGTGTGGGTTGTGAATCCACCAGTAGGTAGACCATAGTGTGACATAAAGTAGGAAGTGTATGTAAACTTACAGGATGGATAACATTGCACCATCCATATGTGTCACAAGATATACATACATATACATCTAATCTTGTATCAGTCTAAGATGCAGAGAGCCTGTTCAGTTCAAAGATGGTCGCGTAAAAATGTTTTCGTAACATAAACTTTCACAAATGTTGTAAGTGACATTTAAATTTTTCTCGTGCCACATTATCGTTTCTTAAAATTTTATATAACAGTGAATACCTTTCATGTTACAGTTCAGCCGTGCAGCAGGTAAAAGCAGAAAAAAAAAGGTGTGGAAAAGACTTTTTCCCCTTCCAAGTTGCATAGAGGTTTCCGTAACACTGTTTTGGATCGTTCAGGCACAATTTAACCCCTTTGTCTTCAGACGGTACTTCAGCACCCATGAACTCAATGCACCCCACCCAGGCACTTAACGCGGCCGAATGCGATGGTCAGTCGTTTTGTTTGCATTACGTCCTCTAACTCACTTTAACCCACTTCTCCCTACCTCTTCTCCTTCCTCTTTCTCTCTCTCTCTCTCTCTCTCTCTCTCTCTCCATCTTGTCACACACATACATGCACATAAACACCATGGTCAGCAGTAATTTTGGCCTGCAAAATATTGGTTTAGGCTTCCAGTGCAAATCCAAGCCTATAAAACCAATCATGAGCAGGCTTGTTCCATTGGAGGGCCATCTCGTAAGAACATAAATCTCATAAAAGAATCCACCCCGGTGCTGCAGTATATTTTCATATTCGTTTATTCAAGCCCATCCGATGTTTTTATTTCCTTTCATTTACCTTTTTATTCATATTTTCTGCGTCAAAACTGGTGACTGGACACCGGCTCGAAGTCGACAAATTACAGCCTTATTATTCCAAGCTCAGGGGGAGAGAGCGCGCCAAATGTTTTGGGGTCTAACGAATGTGGGCAAAGTGGCTCCTGGCGCAGCCCGAGTGGGACGGTGTACATCTGTAGATACTCGTCCTCCAAAAACATCCCTGGCCCGTCGAGGTCCGCAGCTGCTTGTGAAATTAGGTGCGTTTCTGTTCACGACAGGTTTTCAAAAAGGTGTTTCCTGCAGGGGCATGTGATACAGGAGCCGGTGATGTGCATTTTGGAAAAAAATGCTGCTGCGGTCAGCAGGATTTGGGCAAAACGGGAAGGTTCTCCCAGACGACTGAACATGTCCCCATCACAGCATGTTCTGAACAGCAGTAGTGTGGTTTATTATAAGATGACTTAAGTTTTTAGCTGTCGCTGACAGTTCGCTCTTCTATTGGATATAAATAGAGTTATGTAATTTAGCATAATTACATAGTTACATAATGAGTTACATTTGTATTTGGTTTACTTTCAAGTGAGGAGTCAGCACTGACCTTTTTCAAAAAGTGACAAGAAAAACATGGCAAAAATGGTCTCTTTCCACTAAGAAGACTGTTTATTCTGTCAAATTCAAATGATAATTAAATATCACCTCTTACCTGCAAACACTACTGGCGCGGACAGAAAATGTTTAATCTCCATGTTCTGCGCAATTTATTATGTAAAATTACTTTTTATTACAAATAGCCATGGCAAAGCAAGCACCTTATCATACACGGCTTTCCAGCTGAACTGTTTAATAAAGGAAAACTTCCCCTTTAAAAACTAGCATGTCTGGCACTGTGCAAAACAAGGTACAAACTTTATTTTAAGTGATGTTGTGCGGGGCTCAACAATACATATAATGAATGTCCTTCACAGAGATAAAATAAGCATAAAAAGCAAAGTAAGGAATAAGATCAATAATAAACAATAAGAGTAAGATTTAGGAAAAATTTAACAGAAGTTAAAAAGTAAAAGTTAACAAAAGTAAAGAAAGCTATATTAAATAATGCAGATAAAACTGCATGTTTTTCTTTTTTTGTTTTGTTTTGTTTTGTTTTGTTTTGTTTTGTTTAATTACTGGGCACCTAAAGGCTAAATTTAGCTTCTTTTTAAAACTATGAACAGATCTGATCTCCATATGGAGCTTTGTAGGCAGTGTAAGGCCGACTAAATGCCATTTCACCTTGTTTAGTATCAGATGTGGATGCAAATACAGCAATCTTCAATGTTGTTACCTCCACAGCACTAATGACTTTTTTCTAATACGAATTTGTTGTAACACATGAATCAAGTGTGTTAAAGACTAAACAGTAGTTTATACGTTTATAGACATATTTCTTGCAGTGACCTGTAAAGGAGCTTTTAGAGGCATGTTTCAGGCATCTGGTTCCATTCACCTCCACTGTGAATGACTCGTGTCAAACCACACTGAATCGCTTTACATCTGAACAGTTTATTTATTCATTCTTTTTCTGTAACTGCTTAATCCTTGCCAGGGTCGTGGGTACCAACGGGCCAACGGGCGCGAGGCAGGGGCTCACCCTGTGTGGGGCGCCAGCCCACCACAGGATGTACACACACACACACACACACACACACACACACACACTCACAAAATTCACCTTCAGTCAATTCAGAATCCCCAATTCTTAAGACTGTGGGAAAAACCGGAGACCCTGGAGGAAACCCACACCACCACGAGGAGAACATGCAAACTCCACACACACAAGGCCAGGACCCAGAGTCGAACCCCCAACCCTGGAGGTGTGAGGCAACATTGCTACCCAATGCGCCACCGTGGGGCCCCTGAACAGTTTAATAAAGGATTTTTTTTTTTTATTCTTCAGAGCTGGCATGCCTGATACTGCGCAAAACAGGCTCCCAACCTGATTTCAAGTGATGTTGAGCTGGAATATGTGACTTTCTAGCCTCTCTCTGCACCATCAGACTCCACACAAAATATAATGAATATCACACCCTCTGGCATAACTGAAACATGAATGGCCCTTCAAAGGGACTATGTTGTAGATCAGGGGTCTCAAACCTGTCCAGAAAGGGCCGCTGTGGGTGCAGGTTTTCGTTCCAACCAAGAAGAAGCCACACCTGA
>JBBIGA010000083.1:7537357-7548339 GCA_037576975.1 Alestes dentex
GTCCGGGTGGCTGGTCTCAGACGATCATGGAGGTGAACATGCTGGATGTGGAGGTCCTGGGCTGGTGTGGTTACACGAAGTCTGTGGTTGTGAGGCCGGTTGGATGTACTGCCAAATTCTCTGAAACGCCTTTGTAGACGGCTTATGGTAGAGAAAAGAACATCCATTTCACGGGCAGCAGCTCTGGTAGACATTCCTGCAGTAAGCATGCCAATTGCACGCTCCCTCAAAAGTGGCAACATCTGTGGCATTGTGCTGTGAGATCAAACTGCACATTTCAGAGTGGCCTTTTATTGTGGGCAGTCTGAGACACACTTGTGCAATATTCATGCTCTAATCAGCATCTTGATATGCCACACCTGTGAGGAGGGATGGATTATCTTAGCAAAGGAGAAGTGCTCACTAACACAGATATAGACAGATTTGTGAACAATATTTGAGAGTAATGGGTCTTTAGTGTATGTAGAAAATGTTTCAGATCTTTGAGTTCAGCTCATGAAAAATGGGAGTAAAAACAAAAGTGTTGCGTTTATATTTTTGTTCAGTGTATATATATATATATGCACATTATCTGCTTTGGTCTGAACCATGCCAAACACATCCTAAAACAAGACTGTAGGCCAATAACGATGTTTTATCAGTTAAATTCTAATTTTGAAATCCCATTTCATCAGAATTACCCTGTTTGTTTCAACCAGACTTAACTTGTACTTATATGGACTGAACCAACACCGTTACATCCCAAAATGGTCATGCAACGTTGATTGGGATGTTTAAAAAAGTAACATTTTGGCCATTTTAAAAAAGCTAAATAATATTTCCTAAGGAATCTGACTAGAGCAAGCGCTCGGTTAATTTCCGCTCAGCATAACAGAGAAGTGTGCAGCCTCAGTCAACATCAGCACTCTGCACTGGGCACGAATAAGCAGGCAAGCCATTAAATCTGTGGGGAGTGGAGTCACGGGGGACTTGCAGCCTCAGTGGTGGGGGAAACCTTGTTGTGAAACTCTTAGAAACTCTCCAGCCCTGGTAATTTGGGCCCCGTGCCTTCCCCCTTACCTCGCCCCCATCCTGCCAGCTCCACTCTGCCGTCGCAAGGGAAGGGGGGATTAAAGGAAAGAATTTGGCCAGCTGAACAGCTCATTTGGCGATGGGGTTTTTATAGCTGTAAACATTGCGTGGCAACTCCGACATACGTTGATAATTAAGTCTTATAAAAAGGTACTAGAGGCACGCTCGCTGCCGCCGAAACTGCAAAGCTTCACCGGCTGGCCCCCGGAGATGCTTCCCCCCTCCGATTTACTGCCTTGGCAGGGTCTTGGGTGTAAGGAACCACAAGCAAAAAAAAAAAAAGAAAGAAAGAAAGAAAGAAAGAAAGAAAGAAAACATTCTGCACCTCAGACATCTTTGGGGCAACAAGACATCTATTCGCTTGTCTTGTTTGCTAATTGATGAGGTCGATTCTATCGACTGGGCTGGTTGTGTGCGTAAATGCCTTATGCGGATATTGACACTTCCATAATTTTGTGAAGCAGGGAACATCCTTCATTTCAAGGGGGTTGTTTTGATCTGTCTTCTGTGATCTGTGGTCTTTGATCTTCCTTTACTTAAGGCGAGACCTCACTGGGGGTCTCGCCTTAAGTAAAAGATAGTAAAAGACAGGAATTATATAGGAATTATATAGGAAATTCTATAGTTTTTCAGTAATAATTGACATGCCATAAGAGTGGATGTGAACTGAAACTCACTGAAAATTAAGCTTTGAGGTTTTATAATTGCAGTCAAAGAGAAGATATGCAATTTGGTTGGCGAGACTAAAATCATTTTGTCATACCTCAAAGCTTATTTTAGTTGTGTGAACATAAAAACCAACTGATCTACAAGATGAGCTTTAGAACATTTTTAAATATAACTGTACATTCTTATTATATTTCAACCTGCTCACTGATCCTGTAAAGTTGCTGAATCTGAACCAGTGGTCACCAATCTTTCTCATGAAGATCTGCCTCCGCACTAGTCTAACAAACCTCATTCAGTCAGTTAGGAAAAGCAATAATTATACTGAGCAAGTGGGGTCAATTAAGGTCAGAACTGAAGTGTACAGAAAGGTAGATCTTCAGCAGCAAGGTTGGTGACCACTCGCATAGCTTCTTAATGTTAACCAGCATGTTCACCCCACCACTCTTTCGAAGAGGTGTTATGTTTTCAGACGTAATGTACCGCATCCATAACGTACCGGAGACTCACACTGTGTCAGTGTTAATTTGTCAGAAAGGCAGCTGTGAAATTCCACGCAAACATTCTCATATTGATATTTGCCCAAGCCCGCATATTTGTTTAGCCTTTTCCTCCCTTTAAATTAGTGTGCTAACATTTTCTTTACACTTCAAAGTCTGGATGTTTTGAAGTCCCCTGTACCCTTTGCCTTTTCACTGTAAATACAGCCACAGCAGAAATGACATTAAGAAAACAGCCAAGCAAAGTGCATCGCAAAATAAAGGGGGCCGCCAAACAGGTCCTGAGAGGAGACCTGAGTCAAATTCATAGCTAAATACAATATTATTTTCACTCTCTCACTTTTGCACTCACCATCTGTCACTCTTAATTCTAAGAAATCACAATAATAAGCAAAAATAACAGCATGTAATTTTATGAATTACTTCTCGCGCACAGCTCACTGAAACAGCTTGACACTGATGTTGCTCCAACCCGCTTGAAGAGATGGAGTCAGGCCTAGTTCAGTTGAACTCGCATCTAATGTAATTGCTACCTGTCCTGAACAGAGAACCCACACCCAACTGTCCAATTTAACAAGCATGAAGACAAAGGGACAACTTTGGACTCCGGCCGAAGTGCAGTTTTTGGTGGACATTTTGGATAACACACAAGAAAACATGAGATTTGGTAAGAGTTATTGCTCCATAGCTCACTGGGTCACGCTGTGGAATAGAAACTCACCGGCTCGGGATCAAATCCACCTGTGAATGAAATACATTTTGGAGCCTGTGGTGGTAAAGTGTTGGTCTTGAAAATTGAAGGTCATGCATTCAAACCCCATCTAAGTTTATGGGCAGCTGGTGGGCTGGTGGTTAGGGAGCAGCCCCTGCGATTGGAATGTTGTGGGTTCGAATCCCAGGACAGCCAGTGGCACTGCTGAGGTACCCTTGAGCAAGACGTCGCAAGCCATAAATCTGGTAGCTCACCGGACAAAAAGGATCAAGTTCGAAACCTTAAGCACAATGTGAGCAGGGGGGCAGGGACATAACACAATGCAACCAGGCCTATTTTTGTTATGTCTTAAGATAAACTGCAGCCTTTATAATACATATACACCTGAAATTGCTAGTATTATGTATCAGTGGGGCCTGCACATCCCATCTGCTGCACAAAAAGTCTATAGCGGAGCAATACATTGCCCGAGACACAAAATGAAAAACTTTGATACAAATACCTTGCCAATTCCATAAAAGAATTCCTTCTAATGGGGAGCTGGGACTTGAGGACCAGTGAGCTGGGGGGCAGCCCCATACCCCTGCCGCCACCTTCATCTACCCATTCATCCATCCATTCATCCATCCATTCAACTCGCCCAGCCAACAGCTTGCAGTCATTAGTGCTGGATCCTGCAGTGACCTTACGTGCAGCCAGCCTCGCACCTTCAAAGTCCCGGAGAGGAATAATACACAGCCAGTCATCCAGAACTCCTTAATACGCAAATCTCCAGCAGAAGATGGAAGAGGGGAGGGGGATGGGGGGTGGAGATAAGGAAGGAAAACAAACAGACGGGCAGCGGGAAGTGTTTTTGCTTCCCTCACTCCAGGGTTATCACACTGGAGGAGAGCAAAAAGCGGCAAAGGGGTTCGCCCTGGAGAAGGAGGGGGTTGGGTGGGCTTGGGGGGTTGCAGGGCATTCTGATTTTATCAGCCAGGTTTTTGGAAGCACTTTCTTTTTCGTGTGGCGTGTCACAAGCCGTGGCCCAGCTGAGTCATTCCCAGTACAAGAGCTACAAGCAAACGTTTGAGTGTGGACATCCATAAGCATTTTCTCTATTGTGCCATATATACTGACTTTACAGCAAAATCAGAGATCCTCAGGCTATTTAAGTTAAGGTAAAGTTTTTGAGCCCAGTACCTGTTATGTCCCTGATGTTTGTGTGTGTGTGTGTGCATGTTGTAGTGTAAATACTTTGGTGCAATATGACAATTTTTTTTACTTCATTTTTTGTTTTTGACCTGTTTTGTGATGCTCATAGTTATGCTTTGGTGGTAACCCACTGGTTATCATATTATACAACTCATCTGAGCACATCATGGCTACAAGGATTCACGGTCCATCTACCTGAGTGACTCTGAATCGTGGCTGTGAGGCGAACTGGGCTCGTTGCCTGAGCAACTCTGCAACGTACCTGGGAGGATTCCCGGGCGGGTCGTCTGAGCAACTCTGCATCGCATCTGAGAGGATTCCCAAGTCAGCCATTTGAGCTACTCTTTGCTACTGTGTGCAAAGTGTCTCTGTGTTTAAAGAAGGCAGTATATACATTTACCTGAGACAAGTGAAAGGGTCACCTGAAGGCACAGGTGAGATCCCAAAGAGATCCCGAGGAAAATGCATCTGTCTGTAGAAAGGCAACCTGCCACGCACTAGTTGAAAGGTGTATCCCTGCAAGGTCACATTTCACATCTGCAGATTGCACAGCATTTGAAGTAAATGGTGCAATCCAGATGTTAGATATTTTGACCAGAACTAAAGTTTATAAATAGGATGAAGTTCTACCAGTGATCAGCCACCTTTTCTGTTTCTGCTCCTCCAAACATAATTTTTCCCTCGCTAAAGCAGAGCAGAACAACAGGCAGCTAGTAACACCATTAGAGATCCCACTTCACTATTACTCAATCCCACAATGTCCTGTCTGTGCTGCTTCTTTTCCCTGCATAAGTAAATGATTATGAACGCATACGGAAACTATCTGGGATCAATTATTTAGCTACCCAACAACCATCAGATGATACAGGGTGAAAGACACAATGTTTCTCATCAACCGTTCCACAATTTTTTGTTGTTGTTGTTGTTGTTGTTCCGTGCCATACGTGAAGCATTCATCTGTTCTCAGACGGATTGAGATCAGGTGGGGAGTTCCCACCTGTTTCAAATAAAATTTCTTTCGGTGTGATTGCCGTGTGTACGAGCGGCAAAGAATAACAAATAGTCATATAGTATCTGGCCCGTCTATCTCAGCAAAACACTTAAGGAATGGCGAGGAGAGGTTAAGTGCAATTCAAAGTCAATAGATCATAGCAAGTCAGGCTGGCCCTTATCTTTGCACTAATGCATGGCCTTCACTGGTCTGAAAAAAAAAAAAAAAAAAACGTGTTTGTGGGCTTCCACTGAGCAATGTATGAATGAAATGAGGAAATTCATAGAGCTCAGGTAAAGCTGGGCGACTGCAGAACACAACAGGAACACAACAATAGCCCTTTTGACCGATTCGACAGTGGCCAAAGACAGTAATTGCTCCAATCAGTTGCAAAGGTCTTTATAGTCTCCCCTTCATTCCGCTCATATGCTGTCCGTCCGTCTTCCTTCATCCCTTCTCCTTCATCTGTTCGGGTAACCTTTGCTGACATTCCACCCTGGCAGTCCATCAATCGATTTATGATTGGTTCTTTCTGGGCAATTTTCTGTATCTTCCCCCAAATCCTGTCTATTATGAGGGACAGGATTTTTTTTTTTATTTTTTTTTGCAAAAATCTGACTGAAATATTCGCTTCAAGGCCTGCCAGGATTGGATGCCTGGCTGCCGAATGGGGCTTTGGGCTGGGATGCCAGGTGATCCGCTTATCATTGCGGCTCCGAGAGACAGCTTTTCCGAAGATCAGATGCAGACTCAGAGAAAGTGGCAGCTCAGCCCTCCCACTATCGGTAGCAGGTTATTTTTCTAATGTGAGGAAAGTCCCAAAGACTTAAGGACTGTTTTCCACAATAAACTTTGTCCGAGGTGTTACCACAGGAGCACAGGCATTAGCCCTTTGATGTCGGAAAAGCCCTGGCTTGGCACCGGACTCTGAGGAAGTGAGTTTTTCGCTAGGCTTGGACTTCTAAATACATTTCTTTCCCCTACTTTAAAAAGAAGTCTGTGGGAACTTTGGACCCAAAAATGTCTGACAAAAGAAAAATGAAATAACATACTAAGCATAACAAAGTTGCCATTAAAAATGTAACCCTTCGTATCAAGAGTTATCCACAGTTATAAAAACGTTATTATAATGAAACAGCTCTCAGTAGGAGCTTATTGAAAGGAACTGAAAAGATAAAAATGGAGATTCAAAACTTTCAGTCTATGGCTAAAACAATAGTTTGATCACTATGTGAATAAATGTCAAAATTATTAATGAACTGGTCTAAATGTGACCCCTAATGTGAAAAATGACACTTCCTTAGTAAAAATCACAGTAAAAGGTTCCACTTCCTTAGTTTTTTTTTTTTTTTTTCCATAAAAGTAAAATGTAGAGTAAATTTAACATATTGCTATTACACTCAATTTTACTCTAATTTGCAGGGAAGCTTTTAAAATTTAGAATGCTATTGAAATTAAATAAATACTTTGATTACACAAATAATTACACATTTAATCCAAGTTAATAATAACTGTGGCCATTCAAGTGGAAAAACTCTGCTATGTAGAAACACTGCTATCTCAATAAAAGATGGCTCCATTGCCGTCCTCTAGGCCTTCCTAGGGTAACTACATGACGCATTACTGAGGAGGGGGGGACACCAGAAGCCTGGCTAATAGCTGCAGAGCAATTTAACCTTCCGTCAACACTGGCGAGCTCGTCTGGCGTGCGCTCAACTCTCGCTGAGATCTGTGTCTGCTCGATGACGTTGGCTGGACATAGCGAGCCCTCCAAAAAGCATCCTCTAATAGGTCTGGGTTTAATGAATCATCACCGTCTGTGTCCTCACTTGCCTGGCCGCTGCCAACTGTTTCAAAACTCCCATGAGTTAAAGAAGAAGGCGAGAGAGCAAAGGGGGAGTAGGGGGGTGGTGGATAGCCCAAAGGAGCGAAGAGTGTGTCAGCAGTAACTGTAAAGCCCTCCATGGGCTTTAAAGAGCTCCTAATGAGAGGCCATGGTTGAGGATGACCACCTACCCCAGCGTAGACGGGGGCTGCTGAGGAAGAGCAATGATGGTGGGAGTTATGAGGGAAGAAGGTGACCAGACACCTTGGTTTGTCCATTAATTCACACCACACTCCCACAAACCTTTTCAATACAATATAACGCACCCTGCTACACTGCAAACAGTTCATGAACTTTTGACGAAAAGTTCAAGGTGTTCAAAATTCCCCAGATCAAGCATCTGTGGGATGTGATGGACAGACTAGTCTGGTCTATGGAGGCCCCAACTGAGGATCTTGCGCTACTGTCTTGGTGCAGATACCACAGCACCTTCAGAGGTCTTGGGGAGTCCATGCCTAAATGGGTCAGAACTGTTTTGGGCACTCTGACTCTTCAACAAGGCACTTTAGCATCTTTTACTGACAACTGAGAAGCTTGGTGCTCTGGTTTCAGAAATCAGAGAAAATCAATGTCAAAAGCGAGACATCCCAGCTCTCCATCTGGAAGTGTGAGGCAGTAAAAAGTGCCAGTTATCCAGGAGAAGGCCCATTCTTCCTACAGGTTTTAAAGGCCATCAACCACAGCAGGGTTCACGAAAAGACTTCCTCATACATCAGTCTCTTATGAAAAAGCCTGCCATCCCCCCGGAGGGTTCCAGTAATTGCCCAACAAACAGCAGTCGTCTGGAGAGGGCACGAGGTGGGACGGCCAAGATGACGCAACTGAGGAAAAGCAAGGGTCTGCGGCTTCGCCCCGCATTTATGACTTCATTTATCTGCCCTTTTCAGCCCCGACTAGGGCCTTCTTCCAACATTTGTTTGAATTGACCAGAATTGTCTGCCGCTCCAGCAAGGGAACGGAAGGAGCAAGGGGGAACTGGATAATGTCTCATTATTAGACACTTGGGCTACTGCTAATGGTTTGCAACTCTTATGAGGACTGAACACGTCTGGGCTGTTGCTTTAAAGGTTTCAGTGAATCATACTTGCTGAAAAAAGCGATGCATTCAAACGTCTACATCATTTCCACATGAGTAAAAAACAAAATCGCGCCAGCACAGCTTTGCCTTTGACTTACTTCTGGCAGCAACTGTGTTGACGTTATATATTTTATGCATCGATGTACACCTTTGAATCAAGTCAACTGAGAGTTTTATATATTTCAACACACGCAAGAGATGAATAGTTTAAAGGTAGTGACCCATACCTTTTTAGTCTTGACAGTGGAATGGCAGCAGTCTCCTCCATCGTAGTTGCAGTAGGCTCTGTTGTTCATGGCGTCACAGTAATTGTCGCCTTGGAACGGCTACGACAAAGAAAGAAAGGAGAAGGCTCTGAGTGCATCTGGCTACAAAAGGGGGGCATATAGATAACAATACACTGGGCCAAATTAAAAAAAGAATTAGAAGAAAACCAGGCCAAGAATGTTAATGGGCCATACTATTATGAACTATATTACTATTACTATTATGTGTAATGGGAATCACATCAAAACGTCAACGTTTACCATTACATAAACACACAACCTGTAAAACATTATCTCCAGCTGTGCTGTTCTGGTTTACGCCCATGCCATGTCAAATGTAAAATGGGAGTTGGCCAGCCCTCTAGCCAAGAAACCAGAGCCTCATTATGATTTAAATGTAGTAATTTAATGTAGTCTAATGTAGTCATTTAATAACAATAAAAAGCTTGATTCAATTCATCATGCATTTCTTAAAGGAATGGTACAACCATACGTGCTAATGTGGCTAACGGTAATGGGAAGCTATTTATCAGCTAGCAAGAGTTCACTTGAATCATACTAATCGATGACTTTTGACTTTTACGCATGGTTAGCATTTTTGATTATTCCTTGAAGTCTATGGACCAGAGGTAATGGGATACAGTACAAAATTCTGTATTTTAAGGATGCCCCAGTCCAATTTATACATGTTTTAGTGAAATTGACTAGTTATTGACTAGATCAAGCCCTATCCAGTTTCTTCTTGTTTCTTGTGTGATGTAAACTGCAATGTGGAAACGTATAAAGGAACATTGTACACTGTAGAATTTAATGCACATCATTCATAGAGTACTTTCATGAGCACCAGTCAAATCAGTCAAAATACAGTCCCACTATTGACCTAAGCAAATCACCAGAGAGGTCAAATCAGTTAGTACTAAACACATTACAAAATTATTCATGAATATATATTTTTTTAAGAGTTTGCCAAAAAAGCTATATATAAAGTAGTCCAGAATGTCACATAATGTCCTGTGATTTTTACTATAATATTAATGAGCAGGCAAAAGACGTACTTAAAATAATTAAATTGTATGGCTCTATTATCTATATAAACACAAAGACTGGCTCGGCCGATACTTGACATTAAGGTATCGCATAAGGTCGCCAAAAACGGGACCACAAAGTACTTAAAGGCATGATCTTCCCTAAATCTGAAGTTTGCTTCTATACTTTTGCACTGGAGCTATAAGGCTATATGCCTCTCAGCTCCAGCTTAGTTCTGATCGGCTATGTTTGGAGTGAGGGGCTTTTGGGGTGCTTTACCACACCGCTAATCCATTTTTACACTCGATGACATCATTTGGAACAGGCAATCCCTGCCCAATCTCAACTCATGGCTGGCTCTCTTTCTCCTTCTCCACCCAAACGTGGCCAAGACGTGTACAAGGCTTCCCAAAAGCTCCTCTTTGTTTGTGGAGGCTGTCACCAAAAATACACAATTCCTGCTCATGCCAACTTGTGTGACACATAAATTAGGCACAGCAGATCTTTAAACCAGCAAAGTGTTCCTGCCAAGTAGAAGACGTGGAGAGGGACATTAAAAAGGGCAGAGAGAGAAAGTGCAAACAGCACTTTCAGAGGTTTCACTGCAGCGCGTGAGAAGAAATTATGTATTTGGTCACTGTATTTGAGCAACAAAAAAATTACATAAATATTAGAAAAAAAAAAAAAAGAACAATGGACCAACTGTGCACAATCTGCATCACTGTCACAACCATTCAAACAAGTACTGACTTTAATGTAGAGGTCCCCTACATCTTCATAAGCTTCATGGATCTTCTCGGACCTCTGCAAATGGACGGTCAGGGCAGAAGCAGGGGTGGGTGAGGGAGAGGAGAAAAGAGGAAGGAGAGGTATTTGGTTGGACATTTCCAGAGGAGCTTACCTCACAGCCTCGGATGCAGTGGAGGACCTCGGGGTGGGGGTACCACTTCAGCCCCATGGTGCACACCAAATGCTGTGGGCAGAAAACAAACAAAAGAGCTGATTGATGGAGGTCACAATTATAATTGTTAAACTATCAAACAAAAACATGGTGCATTTTTTATGCACTTTTCTTCCCAGTTTGGTCATGATCAGTTCCACCTGCAAGCTAAGACACCCCTTATCACACATTACTACCAACACTGGGAGGATGAATGTCAGCATGTGCTTCTTCTGAGACACATGTAGCACCAAGTCACTGGGCGGTTCAACAAGCTCGGTGGAGAACACTAACTGCCAATTCTGACAGCAGACTTTGGTTAGAATCACACTGAGTGATAGGGGGGTGGGGGGTGGGGTGGGGCTGTCCTACACATTCCGAAGCAGCAGGGACAATTTTGTTCTCCTGGTCTGTGGCATTGCCAGGGCATTGTCTTCCAATGACAGACTGACACTTAGATAACTTTGCAATTCAGGTGCCCGCCTTTTTTAAATTCTTGCTAGTACAAATCACTGAAAATGTGTCAACATTTTTTGGGGTTTGAAATGAGATTTGTCACAGATGAAAAGTGTGTATACTCAGTGGCGGAGCTAGAATTTTTTACATGGGGTGGCCAGGGGGTGGCCACTGCTATTTCAGGGGGTCCACACACA
>JBBIGA010000083.1:7575149-7602441 GCA_037576975.1 Alestes dentex
GTTTCCCCCCCCCCCCCCCCCCCGTCCTCGTGCTGGTTGTTTATGTTTAGGCATGGTGGTTAGCAAGGCAATCAGACACCTGAACGGAATGAGCCTCCGCTGCTCCGAGGCCCGGACGTCACAGTCACCCGTACTCAGAGACGGAAGGTTTGAAAGTAGCCAATCCGAGAATGTTATTTATTTCTCCTTGCTGATGACTGGCTGCTGCCCTGTGACGCTGCAGACCAGAACTTCCCCTGTGGAGCGTCTTGAGTGTTCTCGTGTTTTTTGTTTTGTTCTTCTTAAAGCCCTGTATTTTTATTTCTGTAAATTAAATAAATTTATTACTGTATTTAACCAGCTTATACCAAAGAAAACGCCTGTGCATTAATTACAGTACAATCAGTATAGCGGTAACATCGGTATTTTACATTCTAGCACTGCGACAGCAGTTCAGTGTAAACTGTACAATACGGATACGTATTTACCTTTACATTTTCTTTAAGGGTAAAGTATTAAGCTGAGTTTAAAATGAGTATATTTGGGGGCATATTTACACTATAAAAATATGTATTTTTTGGTTTTTTTTTTTTTTACCACATCACATATTTGCGTTTTTTCACTATATGCAGGTGCTCTTGGAATGGGGGTTTACTGTATACATACATATTTATATAATACATATGGGACGTATGTATGACCCCTTATTTTGACACTGTAAAAAAACAAGTGTGTTTGAATGTGCACAAAACACAAGCAAACTAACTCCATTCACTTCAATCTAAAGCAGACAAATAAAGGAAAAGCTCATGAATCAATCAGCCGTTGAATCATTAACACATGCCTTTGCCTTGATTGAATCAACATGCGAGAAACTGAGGCAGAGAGAAAGCAGGGAGATGTCGAGAAAGAGACAGAAAGAGGAAAAAAATGGTTTTCTTCATGAATCAATAGTCTGGCTTATTACAAACAAGCCTGAATGACACACAGTATATGACATTTATGTTCGTCACATGCCGAGAAGCCTTCTCATTCATCTGGAATGAAGAGGCGCCTTCTTCATGCCTTTAACAGAGCAGTCACTACGAGGGCATGGCATGGAATATTTTCCGACTTCTGCACCATCCTTAGCTCATAAACTACCATTCATGTGGGTAGTAGAACAATGGTAAACAAATTGAGGGTCAAATGCTAAGCTTTCCGTTAAAAAACAAGGACAAAGGAGGAAAAAAATGTCCAAACTGGACTGCTGAAGCAGCATTTTTTTCAGCTCTTAGCTGACCGAATTGTATCGTGGTAGATCAGGAGGGCATATGAGTGGAGGTCACTTTCCAAAACCAAAGAGCCAATATGAGAAATGAATGAAAAAAAACTAGGGTTTAAAGTTTCACCCACAAATAAGGTTCTGTGTGCAGAAGAACATAAAAATATCTGTTTTCAGCTTTTTTAAACCACGGAAAGGTTTCACTGGGGAGGACTGGGGAGAAAACTGCATTCAAAAGATGGGAAGTATTTGTTTACATGCGAAAGATAAATAGGAAACAAAGAACATGGAAAGAAAACTAGAGTTTGGGCTGTGATTCATCTGACCGATAAAAAACTCATTTTTATGAGATCCCTGAACTTACTATCACGTACAGATGTGAACAGCTTGGACAAAATTTCAAATAGTCTGCATAACAAGAATGTCTGTCTATAGCCTGTATAAGAAGTGCTCGGTTGTAATCTATATAGCAAGAATGTCGGCCTATAGTCTACACAGCAAGTGCGTCTGTTTATAGTCTGTATAACAGGTATGTCAGTCCATAGTCTGTATAACAAGTATGTCCGTCTGTAGTCTGAACAGTAAATATGCTAGTCTATAGTCTGTATAACAAGTATGCTAGCCTATAGACTGTATAACAAATACACCAGTCTATAGTCTGTAAAGTAAATATGCTGGTATATAGTCTGTATACCAAATATGCCAGTCTAACAAGAAGATTACCAACCTATAGTCTACATAACAAGTATCCCAGTCTATAGCCTGCATAGTAAGTTAGTCTGTAGTTTGTATAGAAAGTACACCAATCTATAGTCTGTATAGTAAATATGCTGGTCTATAGTTTGTATGGCAAGTATACCAGTTTATAGTCTGTAAACAAGAATGTCAGTCTATAGTCGATATAACAAGTATATTGGTCTATAGTCTGTAGCACATTTCCAGTGCATTTTATTAACTGCTTGCTTGAATCTGTTCATGGTCGATACACTACTATTAGCTAGCTATCATAATAGCCAATCCAGTTAAAGTTTTAGTAAGTTTAAAGTAATGAGATCTGTAGCATACTATGACTTCAGCTTGCATTAGCTAGCAAACATACACATATATGGAAATTTGAATAATTTAAGGAGCTATTGAGTGGTAAAACCATTTGCGTGTTCTACTTGGCATCAGGAGAACTGCAGCGCTGCCACAGCCGCATGTAAGTAGGAGCCCAAGAGAAGGGAACACCTGCTGGCACTGTGTGATTCTAAGTCTCAGCTAGTTGGGAAATTAAGTACAAAACTAACCCTGTGTTGTTCACCTAAGATGCAGAAAAAAGTACACAATCAGAATGTTGTTTTTTTTTTTACCTTCATACAAAATATACACCATTACGTTTCTGCAGACCACCACACATACTACACACCAAATTAGTGCATGATATGCTCAAATGATTGCATGATATTGAGTTGACTGATTTCACAATGGCTTCACTGGCTCAGACATTCAGATTTTTGACACACAATTATTTCTTTTATATAACACTTGTACCAGTGATTGTGCACTGACCATCATCTATCATCTACTTATTCTCTTCCCTCATACAGAGCATTAGGGGAATGAACAAATCACATTCCTCCACTGCATTCAAATATGTGCAGGAATGCCATTGCTTTTGTTTTAAAAAGCACTGAGCTCTGAAAACAAGGGATGGAGCAGAAAAGCCAGTCATAATGACCACTGTTAGTTAACAGCGCTGGGAATTGGGGACGTGGTGTTCTGTAGAGGTAGAAGGATTACGGGAAACACTCTGTCCACCACAGCCTTCGGGCACAATACAAAGCAGCCCAGAGGCCAGAAAAACAGGAGTTCGGGGGCATAGATCATATTTGGGTAGTGAGTATGTGCATATTTTGTGTGTGTGCGTGCGTGTGTGTGTGTGTGTGTGTGTGTGTGTGTGTGTGTGTGTGTGTGTGTGTATGTACGTGCATTATAATCATGCCACTGAACCACTCTATAAAGTGCTCTTTGGGACTGATGCAAATCACCATTGTCAATATAAGAAGTTGCCCTTTCCAGCATTTGCAAATTACCACTGCAGTATAATTTATAGAGAGGTATGGCATTCGCCCCGGCCCCAGTGGAACAAGACAGAAGAAGATGGAACAATACCACTACTTCAACTGAACACTAAATGTTTTTGTTTAGAAGATCATGTTAACCCAAAAAATAACGTGATTATTTGTGTTACTCATTCTCGATTCTGCCTTTGGAAAACCTATAATTAATACGGCTAACGGATAATAACCTATAATTATATATGCCTGTGCCTTTAACTGATAGAGGGCTGCTAATTAAGTGACAAAGTATTATAAATATATACTGAAAATTAAATGAATGAATGTGTCTTGTGACTGGTGCACATTTATCACAATCACAATTATTAAAAAAAAAACAAAAAAAAAACAACACTTCCTCATTATAGATTGTACGATACCACTTTTTTAAAATACCGATACCAATACTGATGTTAAAACCTTCAATATGGGCTGATCCGATACTGATCTGATATTTTTTTCTTTGAAACCTGCTGAGCCTTTTTAAATCGAAGAACTTCACTTAATATAATCTCAGAAAAGTAGACAGACACTCTAAATATCCAAACCATCTTCTACCGCTGTGTGCTATTCTAGGCTAAATTTGCTACGGGACAAAATCGGATTCATTCTTGTTTCCCACACCAATATCCCATTTAGCATTTTCTGCTATGTGGTCAATCCCTGGTATTAGGTGGGTACCATCCCTAGCTCTTATACTAATTTTTGAGCTATTAGAGCTTTACCATGCTCCACAAGCACCTCAGAAGCTTACCTTTGGCCCATGGGGTTGTAAATTTCATTACTCTGGCAGCCACTAATGGTGATGGGATCGAAGAACTGGAAGGAACGCAGAGCCACACCCGAGATTGCCACCAGCTCGGAGCGAAACAGCAGCTGGATGGATTTGGTGTGGTAGAAGGCCATGCTGAGGTCGTGGTTCACAGGGATCACCAGGGGATTGTTGCGGCAACTCAGGCGCCAGTCACCTGAGGAGGCAAGGTTGCATACCAACAGAATAGAAAGAAAATTTAAAAGGATTTATGATATAACATTTGCATTTACTTATTTAGTAGATCTGGTTACTTCACTGTTTACAGTACAAGTGTCTGATAATTGTCATCATCATCATCATCATTGTCTAACAAAATGTGGGTGAGGTAAGTCAAAATTGAAATAAATAAATGAAAATGTGTAAGTTTTCCAAAAAGTCCATTTATCTTCCAAAATGTGCAAAAAGGTGATCATGGTAAACTTGCTTATATCTGGTCTCTGTTTTCTTCTATGTACATAAACTTGCCTTTATAAACACAAATCCAACACCTTGATTATTGTTCACACACCTAGGTTGTGGATCTTCTCCTTTGTGTCAATCAAGCGAACCGTGATGTTGCACTGGGTTTGGTCAAGAAAGCTTGTCCCATCTGCAGCCAAGTGGATGATAACTGCTGCAGCTACCATAGGGTGGGAGAAGAAGGCCTGCATGGGGGGAGGGGGGGAACTTTATAGTAAGATTTTAACAGAACTGAATCCATGCTGTTGCAAAGTTCTGCAGAACACCTCTTGCTCTAACAGATCAGGCAGGTAATTCTTACAGTACATTCGTTTCAAACTATCCTATTTGGTACAGAAGGTCCTCTCCTGGATCTAATATTAGTAATCCAAAAGTGAGTGAAGCAGGTTAAACTCACGTGCAAAGAGTATGGGGGTCTCCAGGTCATCTGCTGGGCTTCACGGCAGGGAAACCAGGCATACTGGGAAACGCCATCGGAGAGGTCAAACACCTTGGACTGACAGGTCTGGGAAGGGAGAAAACAGCAGCAAGGTAACTCTTTAAACTCTAAGACTGGGTTCAGACTTTGGTTCCTACATATAATTACTGAGGTTAAAAAACAAGCTTAACAAAAGCCCTAACAAGAAACATTTTATGACCTGCTTTTACACTCAAGGACAAAGTAAATCTGCAATTTTGTTCTCACACAATGTCCTCAAATTCTGTGAAAAAAGGGCAGCCAGTGTTTTGTTCCTCCCATGATGAGTTGTCACCAAGACATTGCAGATGAACGTTTAACAGATTTTTGTTAAATTGCATATGGAATGGCAAGCAAGTTAACATCTGGGAGTATATGAAAAAAAAGGCTTTTGATCTGCCTTCCAACACTAGAATCAGAATTCCTGAATTCATTTTTTTCCTCTGTCCTTTCCCACCTCCCCCATCATCTTCCATTTCTCTATCCTTTGATAAATAGAGACCTTGGGACCAAATGAACCAGATGCAGACTCATAAGCTATAAATGCTTCCACACTCCTCTTTGACTGTCGTATTTTTCATCATTCTCATTCTATCACATTAGCATGCACTCATGTGCTAAAGCCTTAATCAAGAATCACTGCAATTTAGAAGGCAGACAACTTGCTATGACATCCACAAGACAAGGTTGCTCACATTGAAACAAGGCAATATGAACTCAGGCCAAAAAGTCAGGTCATGGTGCTGCTTCCTACGATTGGGGTTTTCATCCAGACAGGTGTTTTGTGGTTTAGATAAGGGTTGAGCTGGTTCTATCATAGTGATAATCTACAGTTCGAAGAGGAAGGAACGGGAAATAAAAGACAAAGGTGAGACTCTCCATTGCCACTTAACAAAATCAGATTAATGCATTGTTTATCCCAGCAGCCCTTCAAAGTACACCAAGCAGGACATAGAAACCTGTGCTCCGTGACATGAGACAAGGACACCTGGTCTTTGCCTTTTCCACTGATTCACTGAAACTGGATACAAGTAATCCGAGCTCTTGTGGAAACATTCCAGACAAAACCAGTGGTATCTGCCTGAAAGATCTGTTGATGTGACTGATGCGTGGAGATGCTCCACAGGCAGGTTGAAGGTTGGGACAAGGTGGCAACAGCTCACCCAGTGTGACTACACAAGCCCCTATTTTTCCCACAGACATAACCTTAGGTAGCACTTTTTCAATGTGCCTAATAAGATATACCAGTCTTACGCCGAAACCATAAACTCATCAGATGCTTTCACAGCACAACAACCACCAACAACAACAACAACCCCCTGAACTGTTGTTATATAATTGCTCTGTCTCCCACCGTACAGCCTCCCCCAAATAGAGTTGTCATTATTTTGATTTGGTTGTTAGGGAGAGTAAATAAATCCAGACACCAGGAGACCCCCCCGGTCTTGGGGGGAAGGCTGCCCAGAGGCAGGGAGAGGAAGTCTCCCTGTGGACAGCATTTCAGCCCCGTGACATCACTGCTAAACCACAACACAGCAGCCAAAGCAAGGTCTAACATAAGCAACGCACGGGGGAAAATAAACCAATAAAACAAATGATGTACAATAAATCGTCAGAAACCACAAGTTGCAAGAATGTGAGGGGAGGTAGTAAAGCAGGAGAGGAGGTGGAAGAAACAGCACGCTAAATGTTCCGAGCTTGTTGAGACTTGCTCGGTTGGTGAGAAAAGACTACTGAGAACGAAAACAATCAAGCTACATTGCTCGATTATGACATGTTGGCACGAGAGGAGTTCACAGAACACTTTGTGGACTCTCCTCCACTATGCAACAAAGCATGGAATGATCACAAACATGGGCAGCTTGACAGCACTCACAGAAAAGTTAAGGATGCTTCCTTATGGGCTGTTGATCTTGTTTCACCCTAGCATACCAAGCCCAATATGATTGCATACTTTTCATTTCGCAATGACACCAGAATATTTTTTCTCATTCAGACATCCGGCATAAGCCTGACAAAAGAAAAAAAAAAAAAAAAAAAAAAAAAAAATGCATGAACACTGCGCGAACTTTGCGCACGCCTGCCATGGCCCCCACGGTCCGCCTCTGCGCAACTGGATGTTTTGAAGTTAATTATAAGCAAATATCCCCCAGCGTTCACTCCTGAAAACAAAGTCGGCCTGGGATGGCTTGACAATTGCTTCCAAGATGTAATTCAGACCAGCTGTGCAGTTTGGGTGGGAGGGGTTGAGACCCCCTCACCCCCTCCCAATGCACCGCCCACCCAATACGGCTCAACAGACACAGAAACGCAGCCAAACCCCCTTGTCTGTGGAGTCAAGATTTTGTTTGTAAATCACCACTTAAGATAAAAGCAATCCAAAGCAGGGTACTCTCCAAGCCATAGGGGCTGCTCTCCTGCACAGTTTTCCTCAACTGTCTGACCCTGACCCGCCCCTCCCCAACACTCACTCTCAGCCTCCTCTATAGCTCCCGCCAGCTCGCTTTCAACCTACATGAGAAGGTTCCACTTGGACTCGACAGTGCTGCCCCGACTAAGCCAATTGACCAGTTCCTCTAAAGTGCATCTAGCAGGTTCTGCTATGCCTCTGCAAATGACCCAGTTAGGAGCAGTTTTCTCACATCCATCCAGTTTTCTCACAACTTTTGGGGGGTGGGGGACTGAAGCGATGCAGCCAGATAAATAACAAATGACTTAATTTTTTAATAAGCCTTGGTATCGTGTCTCCCACAGAGAAACACAGCAGCTGGGGGTTGTGCTAGGTCAGCCACTGCGAACACACAGCTCGAGACCCTCACAAAGGAATCAAGTGTGCTTGATTTTCTGCTCCAAACTGCTGATTCAGGGACAGCTGCAAGAGCTGGCGCTTAGGCAAAAAGCACCAATGCTTGCTTCTACACAAACTAAACAAATCAACAAGTATCATGGGTATCGGGATTGTCTGCTAAGGATCCATGTCAGTTCATGGTGAGATCAGACTTATTTAAATCTCATGTACTGATGCTAATGTTTACTTTTCCACAATCTAAAAGCTAAGTAACCAACAGAGTGGTTGAAAAGCTGACAATAATACAATCGTTGGTGCCATTTCTTGTTGGCAATTTGGACAAACAACCTCTTAGACTTTTGGAATCATGGCTGCCTCTGATGTTCTGGGTCCACATCCAAAGGTGCATCTAACCCAGGCTTCTTCCTATTTTTACCTTACGGACCATGAAGTCCTCCCCTTTCTATTGCACTTTCTCTGCGAACAGACATCTCCCAGGGAGTGGACATCCTTGGTTTGACATATACTTGCAAATTTGTTTATTTTCCCTGAACACATTGGATAAACTGTGATTTGTTTTTCCTGCGAAAGCTGGGACAAACAGGAAAAGTGCTTGCCAGCTAGCCCCAACATCTGTGAGACATTTGCGGGGAGACCTGTGTGAGGCTCGATTCACCATCGTGACACAGAAGAAACTCTGCTTAGAGTTTGCCACGTGAGGTAACGTCCTTTCAAAGCCTCAATCTCAGCGCCAAGCAGACAGACTCGAAAACCCCCCACCATCCTCCATCTTCATCGGTTCACCACTAAAGGCTGAAAGACCATATGAAAATGTGGGGATGCATAACATAACCTGAAGCAATCCATCTATGCCTGCCATATTGCTTTGCTCCAACCTGTCCGTGTCCCTGCATAAATTGAGTAGAGACGAAGGTGAAGTTCAGTGGCAAGAGGGGAGATTAGACTGGCGTGTTAGACTGGACAAGTATGCCACATGTGGCTTCTCCTTGTCTGACAGTGCAGAGTGCAAAGCCTGCATGCCGTTGCAGGCGCACTAGCCAAACGTGCGGTTGGCCGATGGCTTCCTGAGAGTGCTTCGTCCTTCCAGAGCTGCTGGCCACGGTTCCCCAAAATCCCGACGTGTTAACAGCCAACCGTGTAAATGGAGGTTGCCTTTTAGAGCCTGGTCTCCTATGGGAAAACCAGATGGTCCTTTTAATGATAATTGAAACTGGAGAAGCCTCAGTGGTATGGCAAAGTCACTGTTGCACTTTTCCCTGCTAGCAGGAAGAGAAGCAAGGCATGTACTATAGCTTTCAATGGTGAGCAGGCAAAAGTGTGAAGGGCCATGAAGCAAAACTGCTAGCAAATCTCATTTGCATCTATTAGTTAGCGCTGAACAATGAAAACCCTTGTTCAATAGCAAATCAGTCTCCGCCTCAACAACCACTACTGTCAACCAACAATCCAAAAAAAGCCCAGTCAGGACATCACCTGGGACCTATGTCCTTCATGTTCATGACAATCCTGTGAGCTAATTGTTGTAAATATCTCTACCTGTTATACATTATTTAAAAAAAAAAAAGTTAACTAGCCTTAGGTATATCCCATACATCAGGTTTAGGTAGCTAGTTGGTAAGTAGACTGTTTTATTTACATGTCAACCTCTCATGTGCAACCTTCTAAACACAAAGCAAATGCAACAAACACAAAATCACAGTCCACAGTCTGCAAGACTACCAAGGCCTGGCCACAGCACTATCCCACATATGCACACACATATACTTATAAGTGTAGCTTAAGACCATTATTCAAAAGTGACCCTGCAATGAAATGGGGTGTTTCTAATGTGACCTTGCGGCCACTCGGTGCTTGCAGAGAGAGCTCCGTTAGTGTTAGCATGAACAGATCTGCGCGGGGCCGTCATCGCCCCTTGTGCGCCTCCGGGGTGATGGGGCTTGCGTCAGCGCTGACTGTGGTGCAAGGACTCCAGAGAGATCACCTGCCGGAGCCCCAGCACTCTTCTGTGCTAACACATGCTTGTTGTTAACCTGAGCACTGAGGAGCTTCCAAACTCCCCCAAGACAAACTGCGGCTAAAAGCATTGTCCCAGCGGTGCGACTCTACGAACGAGATGTTCTGTTCAAGTGCATCAAGACATATTACACGGTAGGACTGTGCGTCCTACTCCAGCTTCGCCAGGTGTAGGTTGCCGGGGCTACCTCGATTAACCTCGCACTGTGAGAACTGATGAACGTGCGAGAGGCAGGACTGTTTAGGAAAGAGATAAATCATCTCAATTATTTTGTGTCACCGGTAATTTTGGTCCATAATTACTTGGAAGTGTGTGGCATGAAAATATCATTTGCACGGTTTACTGAGCTTCTTCCCCAATGTCCTTCACCCTCATGAAGACAGCAGCTGAAAATTCATTAAAAGAAACTAATCTGAAAGAAAAAAAAACTGACTGTGTAGATTACAGTGATGTGAATTGTTGCAAAGCAAGGAAACTGTCACGACAAGACAAAGGAACGCAATATAAATCCAAAAGGGATTCTGAAGAACGTACTCACAAAAATGCCAGAACACGACCTCACCTTTCCACAATACTGATAATAATCAGCATTGCATAAGCAAAGAACAAACAAAACCTGTAGCCGAGCTGTTCCCTTGAAATGAATTGTCAAGAGTCATTAATCAGGATGCCAGTGTCGCAGTCTCATTCTAGATGATTTATTTTGTAAAGGCTGCTCCCAAAACTCACAAAGTTATTTCCGTCAACACGGCTGCCCCTCAACATCCTCCGCCACAGTACGCCATCATCTTAACCCCAAGTCATGGCCCAGTTCCAAAGCTTGGTTGGAAAATGAAAGAAAATGATCAATATCCGTGAAAGATGGCCTTTGACACTTCAGCCTACTATACATCTGTGATCCCGCTCATTTTTTGTGGCACCCTCCAAACCCAAGGAATGTGCAAAATTACTCAAGCAAATGGTAACTAAGAATTCAATATAGAGCCCTTTTTGTCTTTCCAAAATTCCCCCATTCGCCCGGATAAGACATCTTCAATAAAGCCTTTTTAATAAGGATGCGGGCGAGTTACTGCTGGTAATCGCGCCGACAGGCAAAATACTCATCAGTGGCACTTTAACTATGCCAAGAAAAAAAAAAGGAAGAACTGAGTGTCTTTGTTTAACTGCAGTGTCTTTCAATGTGTGTAAAGCAATTCAGAAACATCAGCTTACAACATTATTAAATCATCACCTCATACTGTGCATCTAAAACATAAATCGATATGAGAACAGGGTTACTGTGCGATATATGGGAAAGATACAGTCTAAAGACTCCAAAAAATCCTTATGACCTGAAAAACTAGTAAAACAAAGACATACTCTGTTCCCTCTTAATGCACCCCGTAGCCTGTTTAACACATGGTTTCATTCCTTTTATTGGACCGTCCCAGTATACTTTCTCAATATGTAACCCATGTAATAAAGGAAAAAAGTCCAGATTCAACAATTCATTTTTGTTGTAGAACTGATGAAGGAGATCGGGGAACCAGGGACACTGAACAGGATATCAACCTTGGCAAAGTTCGGCATCAATTCGGGAAATTCTGCATGGTGGCTTTCTGTATATTTTCATACCCAAGTACACAACCTGCTCGCTGCATGGCCTGGGAGTTGGACCCAACCGATTATACTTCTTTAGTACAGGCCAGCAGCCTGCCAGATTTTTCTGGAAGTGTTTTCCAAGAAAGCTACAGTCCACACACGTTTACAGAGGCCTACGTACTGTAATGCTGACATTGGGATGAGTTAAGGGTCTTGAATGGCGAGGGTCAAAACAATGACCATGTAAAAATTGACAAAGAGCCGGTGAGTTGCTGTCGCTAAGCCAGGCCAAGAACATTTCTGCCCGGCCCACACAGACAGCAGGAAAGACATCCTGTTCTTTGTACTTGCACACACACAGTCTTTAAACTGTCCAATGAAGAGAGTTTTTGACTTGCAAGTGTGTGTGTGTGTGTGTGTGTGTGTGTGTGTGTGTTCTTGCATGCAGCTTTCACAATGATGAAAATCTGCTCCTTTGACCTAAAAGGCTGTGTGTTCTTCACGGCAGATAGCTAGCAGCCATGGCTGCAGGCCCGTTGGCATCTTCCACACAGACACAATCCCCTGCCCTTCCCCTCCACTCCCCTTCCCCCTCTTCTCTTTTCCACGGGTTCCTTTCATGCATCCGGGCTGATCCCTATCAACTAACCTCATTCCCCATGGGCAAACTGGCTCAACGTGGTCTTTGAAGGGAGCAGGGCCTAGCCAGAGACCTTCCGAAGGTGTGTGGGTGTGTGTGTGTCTGTGTGTGTGGTGGGGGGGGGGGTTCAGGGAAAACAGCAAAACAACCACACAACAGACAACAAGTATGCATCTCGGTGTGGAAGAGATGTGCAGGTACCTTTGACGGCAGCTGGGAGAGCATCAAACGGCACAGACATTGCAGGGTAGGATTTTGTCTACTACACGCAAATGTCTGCAGGCTTCTAGACCTCACACGCAATCTCTGATTACAGCTGATGCGATGCACTGTGGATATGGCATCTCAAAGCCACTCGACAGAATGATCTCACAGAGCTGGAACATGGCAGAGCAGGGTTAAATATAGACATCACTTTCTGGACAGATGAGGCTGATCTATTCTGAAGCAGTCCCATTCTGAGAGGAGTAAGAAGAGTAAAACCTCCAAAGATAGTGAATATGACACTTTATCTGGAGAGGCCTCTGCAGAGACCTAAAGACTCACTATTAGCGCAGTAAAGGATTTAATTGATCCTCATTAGAATTTAATTCAGAATGAGGTTTAAGGTTAGAACTAAGGTCTGGGGCTAAGATGATGATTACATTTTGGGTTGAGGTTAAGGATAGGGTTGAGTAAGTGTTACTTATGGGATAAGGGAAAAGTCAAGGTTATGTTAATAGATTTAGTTGAGCTGTAATTTAGTTGAATGTAATTAGATGTTTCACATCTGCAAAACATCTACAGTGGACCATCTAAATAAAAGTTGTACCTAACATTTTCCTCAGAGTAAATGTTAGAGCTGAATAGAACCACATCTAAAAAGAAGTGAAAACACGTTTACCTACATTGTATATGCCTTCCACAATACCATCAAAACCAACTTCCTTGATGAGGTGACAAGCCAAAAAACTTCTGTAGACAATAGTAAAAGGAAGTGTGAGCTCGGTGTTCTAGAAGCAGTTAACATCAATTGCTCTCGTTTCATCTGTCGAGTGCTTACAAGACCAACGTGTGCCGTATCTCCTATATCATTTATCTTCAAATGGCCTCATCTGTCTCCATGCTCTGTTGCTTTGATCTTCTCTGGCAGAACTAAACTCCACAGACACCCCCAGTCCCAATGTAACTGAAATTGGCCTGGATGGGAACAGAGCCAGGACGTTGTGCACAAGAGCCATCTGACACCAGGGTCGGTGTGTAATTTCGAGTGAGAGACAGTTTTAGTGTCCTGTGTGCTCTGGAGATGTTATCTTCTGGCTTACAAGCGGCGAACAAAGCACATCTTTGTGCCAAGACTGACATTTCCTCAAACCAGAATGCTCTGTCATCTATCCCCACACAGTGGCAAGGGACCTGTCTGTCATGAGAAGAAGCTTGCGAAACAAAGATCACAAGTACAGAAATTATTTCTTAAAAGTAGAAAAATGCTACGTAATGAAGTGAAATTTGATGCTTGACGAGGTTTTCGCGAAGAGAAAAACAATAAAAACAACAGCAAAAGGAGCTCCACTTGAAAGGAACAAGATGAACCTAGTGAAAATGAATTCAACGATTAGGAAACTTGGCAAGTTAGACCATCAGGGACTGGTGCCATGTATATATGTACATTCTGACGATACATACCATAACTGAACATATCCTCAATTTAAACCTGAGGAGGAACCCAAAGTTTCCCAGCAAAACATTGCAGTGCATCACACTGGCTCCGCCGCTTCGTCTTCCTCCCATAGTGCATCCTGGTGCCGTCTGTTTCCCAGGTAAGTGGCACACACGAACCCAGTTGTTCACATGATGTAGGAGAAAATGTGATAAGGCCACCAGGCTGTGCTGCATTGTGCATTCTGACACCTTTCTATCAGATCCAGCATTTACTTTTTCAGAAATCTGCACTACAGTACCTCTTCTCTGGGACTGGATGGGCTAGCTTTTGCTTCCCATGCACACCAATCAATCACATCCATTGCTTGAGCTCATAATGGAGGCCGAAACATGAACATGAAAACTACATAAGAAATATGCCTATGGTGACTTCCCCTACAGCATACATAATGACCTACCAATGACCCTTGATGTTCTCAACATTTCTCTCCAAGTTAGCCAGGTGTCCACCACCACCCAATACTACCAAGGTTGAGGAAAGTTGAAGACTAGCACAGGCTTTCTCTGAGTCATTGCATCTTTTTGAACTGCTGGTAATGCAATACCACTGGACAGGTAATTAGCGACACATACTAGTGTCACACTGAGAGGGTGGGCCATCCCACAAAGAGAGAGAGCGAGGCCAGTTATGCCTTCTTAGACTCCTGATCACAAATGACTGGGACATCACAATGGACTGCTCCCACAAACATTGTCTCAAGCAAACTCCCTGACAAATCAACAGCTTGACAGGGCCATTTGCCGGTGTTACTGTAACTCATGACAAACAACTCAAACAATTGCGAAAAAATATAAAGATTTGTCATACAGTGTTGCTCATCAAACAGCAAGTCTTTTTTTGTGATTTTTTGTGGTGTTTTTTGTGCTTTTGAGTGTCCTGCACGGCAGTCGCTCCATCCGTCAGAATGAGTTTAGTGGGATTTAGTTATGGATCAACTGTCAAATGTAAAATAGTAAAAATAATAAAACCTTAAGTGCAAAGATAAAGGCATATCAGCTGTAATCTTAAATCTACATGAACCTGTCAGCAGTTGGAACGTGTTATGATGTTTGTTGCTGAATGTTCCAAAACATCAGTGTGACGGTACCCTTTAATGGAAAATATGCCGCAACACACCCGTGTGATGATACGTGGTGAAGGTTTAAGGAGCTGTGGTAGGTAGGGAGTCTCTACCTTAGTGACAGCGGGGTACCCTGCTGCCACATCTGCAGGGCAGTAGAGCTTTTCCTCATGGGACGCATTCACTGAAGTGGCCCACTGGTCCAGGAACCCGCTCGGGGTGTACAGCCCACAGTCCTTCACACTGGTCTCCCGCTCAAAGTCCTCACACACTCCATCACCGTCATAGTAGTAGCACATGCTGGGCTCATCTGTGTGTGAGAGTGAGTGAAACAGAGAGAGAGAGACAGAGGGGGATGGGAAAGACACTGTGTTACACATACACACCAGTCTACGCATTCAAACAGCATGGAAGAGCCAGACTGGTTTGAAGTGTTACTGTTTTTGTGACATCACACAACAGTGTATTAATACATATACACCTACAGATACCAATCTCAAAGGAATATTTCAAACTTCCATGTTGCTAACAATGGATCGAGGCTAGTAGTTACAAGTTAAATCATTTCAATTATGTTTTTAGGTGAATACTGGCTTTCATTTTTTTAGCAACATTAGCATAATTGGCAGAACTATAATCTTTATAATCACAGTAACATGAACGGCCTATTTAATTTTAAAGGACAAAAAAGGTTAGAGGAAGTGAAAATGAATTATGAATGTCAAGAAAATACACAAAATAACTAAAGTGGTTTGTTTTAGAAGGTTTTAAAGAAAACACCTTGGATTAGTGTAGGCACTGTCTGATACTTATGAGAAAATGAATAAATAAAAGAGGTCCTTGAACCTCTTACTATGTAAAGTGTGGGGGTCACAGTGGTAACTGGTGTACGCAAGCGTCTTAGCTCTATCAGCATTGTGTCTCTAGTACAGAACTAATGAATCAGCTTTATTCAACAAGCATATTGGCTCAAGGGCAAAAAGGTGTAAACTATCACTTAAAAATGTAACTATCCCTTTAAAAATTAATTTATGTTGGAGTGGCCCACCAGGGTTTCTGCTAGACACAAAGTAAAACCAGCTTCTGAGTTCTGTCTGAGTTTTCTCCTTGCGCTCCAACAGGACAAGGCAGTAACAAGAGGTTGAACCCGCTGACATGCTGGGCGGGAAAAATAGGGGCAAAAAAAGGTGAGGAATTCTCCTGCCAGTAGACAGCAGTAGGTGCTTTTAAAGAGAAACAAGGCCTTTCAGGTGTCATCCCTCTCTTTTCACCCCTCCAGCTCCCCAGGAGAGAGTGAGGAAGGGGAAAATCAAACATGTGTGTCCTCATGGCTAAGTCAGTGCTCATGGGTTGAGGAGCGCATACTGTGTTCGTTTACATATAACATATGTTCCATTATTTATATATGTTTATATCTATAAATATGCACATATAATGCACCATTATACATGTTTATAGATATACAGTTACAGTTCTGAAGGCCCTTCTTACCATTCTAGCGTTTCCCTTACAGACTCTACATGTAGAAGGAGAGAGAGAGAGTTGGGGGATGGCTTTTCCAGACACCATAGCTGGAGACTACACTCACTCCTTCAGTCTCCTTCTTCATCCTGCTTCCTTCTCCATCTGTCCATCCCATGTCTCCTCTCTCCTCTTTCTTTCTCGCTCTCTCTCTCTCTCACACACATGCACACTCTTCCTCACCTTGGTCCGTCTCCACTGTTTCTCATTCTCCCCCCGAACCCGTTTACCCACCACACATATTTCTCTCCATCCTCTCCCTCGCTCTCTCAATCTTTTTTTGCTTTTTCCTGCCCCCAATTACACAGCATCCCTCTTTCTTGTTTTTTCATATCTCTGTTTTTTCTGCTCTCCTTTACTTGCTGTGTCTCTCTCTCTCTCTCTCGCTTCTCCATCTCTCTCTTTCCTCTCTCGCATCCCTTACTCTCTCGCTCTCCTCTTCCACCTTTAATTCGCACTTTCTGTCTTTTTCTTGTTCTCTTTTTTGTCTGCTCTCTCTGTCTGTCTGTCTGTCTCTCTCTCTCTCTCTCTCTCTCTCTCTCTCTCTCTCTCTGAGGGGTTCCAGTAAGGGGGACGGAGACGGGCCGTGCCAAGTTGGCCTCCACGCAAATTCCAGTGCTCCCCTCAGCCTAGCTCTGCTGATGTTGAAACGAGGGGCTGCTGAAGGGGGCACACACACTCACACACACACACACACTCACACACACAGAGCAGTTATGCTGCAAACACACTGACACACACACCGGTCAACACCAGTCTTTCTCCACCTCTCTTATCCTCTCCTATCCAGGCGAAGGTGTCAGAAGCACTTTCTTTGCAGGATGTGTGAAAGCCTGTACTGTAATCCACCACTGGATTCAGCTCATACGAATCCTTTCTTGGCGTCCGGACGAGCACAATGTAATATGAATCATATTCCTGCGTAGGACTAATCTATTGTACTAATGTAGTGTCCGCACACAACTAGCAGATACACAACCATAACCTGTAGAAGTCTACAGTAAGTGCTGCTGTTGCTACTATTGCTGATTTAGGTTACATTACTAATTATGCGGTTAGTCATCGATTTTACTCTGCCTGTAACCTAGAGATAACAGAAGTCACAACAAGGTTTTTTAAGTAACGAATTTGCTGAGATTAGCTACAAACAATATCTAGAGATGTAACAGCAAGAGATGTAAGCAAGCAATGATGAGAAAATCTCCTTCCATTGTAAACAACCGAGATATCTAGACCCGTCATGAGTGGCAGAGCTCCATTGTAGACTGACTGAATCGTGAAACTTGCTTAAATATAGTGTTTAGGCCAAACTCTGGACCACTGTTTCAGTTTGTGTTCCGGTTTTAGTTTGCAATGCAGTGCTAGATCCGTAGTCTTCTCCTTGCGGAGTGTAAACTAATTAAACATTTTTTTGGACTGAACGTTTAGAATGGACTGGAAGATCAGAATCCGTATTTTCCACGCAAACTCTGCGCTAAAAGAGAGTAACGATGACTAAGGGTTAACATAGGCTGACGAGCCTAAAGAGCCCATCCACCTGGTCAGGCTGTCAGACATACGGTCAGAAAGATGCAGACAGACACACAGATGATTTATCCATTTCTGCATCCAATTTCCATGCAAAAAACTACAAATATTTCAAGCCGACACGCAGATGTGATTTCTTCCTCTAAAAGTAGGCGGACAGTGGAAAAAATCTGCCTCCTGGCATCCCAGCTTTGTCAGCCGCTCCGATAGGTGCACAACAGCTTTGCAAGGCTCTTGTAGTGGTGACATATGGCCGAAGACAAAAGGTCAAGTCTATTTTAGTTACACAAGGGGTTTTCTAGGGTTCGTACTCGAGGTGAATACCTTGAAATCCGCCACCATGCAACACGACCCTTTATATGTGCTGTTTGCGGTGAAAAGGTGTTAATATCATGTTCGCGAGCAGTGCCCACAGGGCCTTTCCATACGGGGGCACCGCAGACTTGATGTGACATACGTTTCCTCAGGCCAAAACAAAAGGGGAGCTAGAGCGGAAAGCCCTCGTTTATGCATAAAGCAGAGAGCAGGACTGGGTGCCAAGGCATCCGTTCTGAATTTGTTGGCCTGTTCTTCTAAAATGTCTTCCAGACTTCACAGGGATGTCACAGTGCTTTGCGACAAACAACGGGCCTCGTGACGAGATCTTGGGGAAAATAATTCATTTTCATCGCATGTTTGTGATTTTACAAAGATATTTCCTGTAAAAATCAACAGGCATTTTTGGACTTGGAATAAAAAAGACAAAATTCTTATAAAGTGGCATATGGACAACTTATGGCTCCTTTTGACAGATACATCTAGTCTAATAGGTAGGCAACACTTTACATGTACCCTGCTATACATTGTTGATATCACCATGCCGTAAACACGTCACAACAGATGGTTTTTGCTGTTATGAGTGGCCAGATCATGCATTTCAATAAAACAGGTCCATTTTACCATCCATCTATCTATCCATTATTTAAAATGCTTAGCGTCAACCAGGGTTGTGGGGTGTGCTGGAGCCAATCTCGGGGCGAAAGTGCAGAAAAACACCATCGATAGATCGCTAGCCCATCACAGGGCAGACACACAGGCAAAAACACTCATATACTCATTCACACCCATGGCTAATGTAGCATATCCAGTCCATCTCATGTGCAGGTCCTTGGATAGTGAGAGGAACTTGGAGATCCCAGCAAAAACCCATACAGACTCAGAGAGAACATGCAAACTTGACAGAAAGGATCTTCAGGAATCAAATGGAATCTATGAGACAATAGCGCTTCAAACCCTGCCACCGTTCTACTCCATGTTACCATTAATGGTAATCAAATATGTGACATTAATTGTCATCAGGCATTATAGCATCTGTCATGACAGTTTGTCACATTTTTATTTAATATCATGACATAAGCAAATAGCATCTGTCATCACAATTGCCAGTATTGGTGCTTGTCATCTGCCATGACAACTCATAGTATCTGACAAATGTTACACCATGTTTATGGCATGGTTATATCAATGTTATGAAGCATTGAAAATGAAGGCTCAAAATGTTATCCATATGTCTTTAAGGCCTTACCTATACAGTTGAAGAAAGGCTCTTTCTTGCACTGGCTGGAGCAGCCGTCACCATTCACGGAGTTCATATCATCACATTGCTCTCCTTGGGACCTGAAAGTACACACAGCATCATTGCTAGTAAGTGCAAAAGCCTGTTTAAAGCATACGGTCTCATTGTAATGTCAGAAACATCACACCAGTTACATATGTAATGTATTGGAAGCACATATTGTGGCAGTTATAAACCTCAGTACTCAAGATCAACTACAAATGTGTTTCTTTAAACCAAATCTGATATTTCAGTATTCTCCCTCTTGAATTTAATCTCACTTGTTCGGAATATGCATAGGTTAAGATACCTAATGCGCTCCCCTAGCTGCAATACTCAGAATGTGCTTGATCTTTTATTAGGAAACTCGTTTAGGTCCAGTTGTCTTTGCTTACAAGTACGGGTTTCTGGTCTGATGAAGTTTCGCAGTTTTATCATTAAATGATCCCAGTTTATATTGTTTCTAATGAATGTGTAGAATGATGATGTAACTATGGGTGATGCATTCATTGTTACAAATGGATTACATTGCATGTAATCACATAATATACGCGTATGTAATTATAATAATAATAAGAAGAAGACCTATGTGTAATTACATAAACACCAGCAGTACTTACATTGTTGTTACATGCATTGTTTTTAGA
The DNA here is from genome assembly GCA_037576975.1 of Alestes dentex. NCBI lineage: Eukaryota > Metazoa > Chordata > Actinopteri > Characiformes > Alestidae > Alestes > Alestes dentex. The sequence goes on from JBBIGA010000083.1 coordinate 7,595,317, forward strand.
AATAATTACAATATAGTGGGAGCCATAAAAGCATGGTCACTTTTAACTACTCATAAAAAATGTGTTTTGTGAAGGCACCTCTGGATGATTCCATCTCCACAGTATGGAGCTCCGAGGCTGTGAGTGAACGGAGGGGATGGTTCGCTCTCGCCCCATCCGGTCAGGGTTTGCACCTGGTATGTATATACCACCCCATGCTTCACGTCCCTAAATGCAAAAATACAAGTGGCTGTTACACTTACATCCAAAACCTGTAACTCAGTGGTCCCCCACCCTGTTCCAGGAGACATTCCAGCCACAATCTGCAACACCTGCTCCAGCTAATGAACTTCTTCGGAAGCTCCTGATTGGCTGAGGAGTTACGTTAGATGTTAGGCGTAAGTTGCAGCCTAACACAAAAGTTGATCTCCGGGAGGAATGTCAGTAACCACTGCTGTAACTTCATGAAGGAGCTTTGCTTCTGCCGTTCAACTCCTAAAGCTAAGTTGGGTACTCAAATAGGATACATCCAAAGAAATAAGACCAAAGTTCTCCCACAGCCTTACTAAGGATTTTTCAACAAGTCTTTGATTTGTGGTTGCCTTTCAGGTTGGTTGAAGAAGCTTCTTAACATCCCCCTTCAAAAATATGATCCCAGAATCCCATTACAGGTCTGAATTAGACAAGGCTGTAATTCTCAAATCTGTAGTAAACCATCATAATTCGAACCAACGCGAGGCAATTAACTGGCTGATTAGCAACAGATTCCACCTTTTCCTGTTTACACCTCCTTTTGCTAGCCTTCACTTGCGGACTGGAGTGAGTCATTACTGTTGCTGAGCATATGCATTTCAGCCTCGGCCTCTTGAGGCTTATCTGAAATCAGTTATGCTCACTGATACAAAACGGCATGCATCGGAGAGAGGGAAATGATGGAAGCTCTTCATTCAATACTGCAGGCAAATTTCAGGCACAGTGTCCCTTTCAATTGTACTATGGTAGCACTAATTAAGAAAGTCACTGTGTTCTGAACTCATATGAACTCATGTTCTACTAGGACAGTGCTGTTGCCAGTGCTGGTGTGAAGCCAGTTCTGCCTTGGTGCCTTTTGAGAACCGGCCCCCATTTCGACAGGTTTGAGAACGATTTACATTACATACTGGATGTTGGGGTAATTTCTTTGATCAAAAACATTTTTGACCAAAAAATACAAATTAACTTTGAAAATCATTATAATCTTACATTTGTCAGCTTTATTAGTGGAAATTAGTGGCTGGTTCTGGATAAGGCAGCAGCACCACTCAAACTGTTCTCAACCCTCATCGTCGATTGCCAAACCTGCCAATGATCCCATTCTGCTGTTGGTTTGTTATAGTGGTGTTATCTATTTTTCTCCAGTTACTGGTATTGTCAGACCTGACCAATGTTTTAAGATAAGCATTTATACTTTTTTAGAAGCCTTTTCAGTTGTCTGTCTTCATCAAAAGTAATTAAATGTTTATTTCTGAGAAAGTCTTAAACGTAAAGCTATTTCCATTTCTAGAGACCACTGAAGTAATTCAGCATCCATCCTAATTAAGCAACAATGTGTCTGGCAACTAATCTTAAGTACCTGCTGTGCTCTATTTTTCTTATTTAGTGAATTTAGAATAACAAGGATGAGACTGTTGTTTCTACTAAACTGTTGTTTCTACTGTATGTTTGGGGTGTCTGGTAGCTAGCTAATGTAGTTTATATAAGCAAGTACACATGTTTAGGCTTAGATAGACAATAAATCAAGTGCAGTTTTCCAAAAATAACTGATTTCAACTTTTACCTTTAAGCAAACTGTCACTACAGTAGCAGTACTCATACTTGGGCAGAGATATTCAGTTCTGCATCCACCCTGGCTTAGCACATCTCATTAGATAACATTCTTACAACCGAAGCCCTTCCGCAGGCTGAACCAAGCGAGACATTGGGGAGAAGGTGTTCCTTTACACCCCCCTACAGTCATGCGGTATTGTAACTGATATTGGTTGGGACCACTCGGGAAGAGTTGGGACTCGAACAAAGAGTCGGGCTGTCGGGGTGGCGTGGACAGCAATGGCACGGGGGCCCAGGCACCTCTCTTTCCGCCTCCCACTGCGGACACTCAGACACAAACAAATAGCTGGCGTGCGGTTACGACCCAGGATCCCACAAACCAGTAACCCAATCTGAGTCGCGTGGGCCAAAAACAAGACGCGCATCAGGAGCGAAAACATCCAGGCCACATAGCTCAACACCAGTGTATGCAAGTGTGAGGAGCTGGTACACTTGGATATGGAGTTCTAAAAAATATGGGATGGCCATAAGCCCAACATACTTATATGAAATGTGCTTTTTAGCTTTGTTCTAGAGCTACATGGATAATGTAGTTAACATTTACATCACCAAGCGAGTAATCTCAATCCTTTATGTGGTTTCTGTCACATACTGATGTCTATAATAGACATGTCGCATAAATAGTTTAGGTTGCTCTGTATTCTACTTTCATAGATTCCATAAAGATTCAGAATGAATTTGGGCATGAATCTGGCTCTTAACCCAAAATGCAGTCATTAGATCATGCATTACAAGAAAATATTAAATATTCCAGGATGAGCAGATAATTTTCCAGATTTATTCACCAAACACTGCTTTCAAGCATCATCCCAGTCTGGACATTCAGTCTGGATAAACTGCCCACACTGTGAGGAGCTGACACAAGCTGCTTTATCCTAAAGCTTTTTTTTTTTTTTCAAAGAACATAGAATACAAAAACTATTTTGTCCCTTTAGCTACACTAATCTCTACTTTTCTGAATTGGCTGTTAATTTCTGACTTCCCTGGATATAGTGGACCTCAGTGTGAATGGCATGGTGGTTTAGATTCTGTTTTAAAGTAATGAAAGAAAGGAGGAAGATACTAAATCATGGGTGGAATGCAGGGTCAAATTTGTAAAAATTTAACACTATACGTTTTTTTTACCTAAGGCAGTCTGCTGGCAAACAGTGTTAAGCTATAAAATTAGACCAAAGAGACAATAAAGTGGGAGGTACTGAACCTGTCCAAACTAACCAAACTTGATGTGAGCAGTTAGGTCCCATTGGGCTCTGATGAGCATAGCTACATTAGCCTAGCATCTTCCAAGCAAATAACTAACACACACCAGCGCACACTAACTTTGCACACCAAAATGATATCTTATACTGAGATGTCTAGTTGCCCTGAGAAATGACTGCAGATGCTATTGATGAGCTTTACTGGCTATGAAGTGTTTGAGACATAGAAAAATATTGATGGAAACACATGCTAGGATTAAGTGGTGTGGGTCATTTACAAACCATCAAGCAGTATCCATGTCTAAACAGCCCCTCCTTATGCATGTTGAGCCTGACAAATACCCCCACTACCCCCACACACATGCGTGCACACCACCCAACAAGATACCCATATTGACATATTTACCAGGACTCTCTGGTCCATTAGCCTCCCATAAGACTACACAAGCAGGCAGCCAACCACACATGTACGCGTGCACGTCAGCCCATAAGAAAAGAATGAACGGGGGCAAGGGGGCGGTGGAGGGGGGCATACAAAGGCCTCATTATTTGCATTTGCGTTGGCTGGCTTCCCCAGGGGAAACACAAGCCCTTCTCCACTGATTAACAAAACGATGCAGCCAAATTACCGGAGCGTTTGGGCACTGGCGGCTGCTATTGCAAACACTGCAGGTTCACGCGAGGCCAAGTTTTTCGCGCTGCCGTCAGCAGAGTTATAAGGTGCTTGGTCTAATGGGCAGGGAAGCAGTAACATTTAATAAGAGGCTAAACAAATCATTCAAATTAGCACATAAAGATGAATGACAAAGGCGGGAGTTTTACGTGGCTATTTGTGTCCGTTCAAGACCGAGCACACTAGAAAAGGAGAGAAAATAACCGAAGCAGCACACCAGTGAAAGTCCTATAAAATGAAATTAGAGGAAAACACACACTCACAGTAGGAATAAGCATACCCACACATCTACCTGCACATACACATACACACACATACACAAAGGAGGCACTGGTGTGTTTAAATGTGTCAAACGATTTATAGGAGGAAACTTCTTAAGTGTTTGGATTTGTTTTTGTATTTTTGTGTTTTTTAATGCAAAGTGTTCCACCTCTTTTCTTTTTCCCTTGAAAACAGGTTTGCACCTCAGTAATTGCCAAGTTACGCACAGAGACACACCCATTAAACACATAAGAATGAAGGTGAATTCTCATACGTACATTTACATTTAAGGCATTTAGCAGAGGCTTTTATCCAAAGCGACTTCCATTCCCTAACTACAGGGAACAGTATGCCTGGAGCAACTTGGAGTTAAGGGTCTTGCTCAGGAACCCAGTGGTGGTATGCTGAACGTAGGATTCGAACCCATAACCTCTTGGTCCAGAGGCAAGTATCCTACCCACTCCATAGGCATATGTAGTGGACAAATATATTTCATATATACTACAAGTATTAAAGGGCCTTGTATTTTTTTCCCTTTAAAATCCACTTTTTGTAACCCAAATGGTGCTTTGCATACCAAAAACAGTCATAATTTACCAAAGTCATTGGCCAGAATTAAACAGGCACTTGTTACGGTGTCTTTAAGACTGATAAGCTAATGGCCTTGTTCTGTGATTAGCTAGTGTGTATTGTGCCTCAACCAGGGTGAAAACACTCTTAAAAAGTTCTGGGTGAATGAGTTGAGCTAAACCAGTGTAGGCTGAATAAGAGGATATATGCAAATGCACTGTTTATGTGAAATCACTACATCACAATAAAAAAGGACAGTTTTTGCAGCTTACTTGCCATACACAGACCTTCTGAGGGTTGAGTAGGGTTACAGTCTTTAACTTTTTTACAATGTTTAGCTTTATTTTTAAAGAAATGAGGACAATCTGTTTTTTAATGCAACGGGCCCTTTAAGGATATGCATTGTGAGGCTGTCTAGCAGTATCACTAATGGCTGTTTTTCTGGATATTGGACCTGGACTAAACTGCCAAACACCAGCATAAATTCCTTTTAGTCTAGTCGAAGGCTTAATCAGGATCTGGGAAACTGGCCGTGAAAGTAATAAAGCCTTTCACATGTTTGTGGATTTCAGTAGCATGTACAGTGTGTACAGTTAGTTATTTCCACCAAGAGAATTGGGCCCACCGGTAAATCACGAAGAGCAGGCAGCCCTCAGTGAGACGAAGGCAGGGACGAGGCAGCCCGAGCTCAAGCTCCTTCAGATACTTGGCTTCACGAGCACACGCTGCTCCTCTCAGCGCAATTAACATGACACATCTGAGCATGAAAAATATCCACATCTTGTCAAAGAGGAGAACGGAATTGTGCTATAAAATCTGCTTAATGCCCTGTGAAACAGCTCCAGCCTTGATTAACGCGACAAAACGCAAGCGTGGCTCTGGCAGTTCCAGCGCACATTACACACTGTTCCCGGCTCTTGGCAGGGCCTGAGCAAACTCGAACCATCTTCTCAAGTGGCGCGTTTAATTGAACGAGTGTAGGCTTTGGAAGACAAAAGTCTGGGGAGACCTGACACTGTCAGCAACAAGAGCAGGCAAAGCAACACAAAGCCTGAGTGCCAACTCTCTCTCTCTCTCTCCCTCTCTATCTCTTTCTCTCCCTGCAGTGGGGACTAGCTGTGGGAGGTATGCCTGTATAAAAGTGAACACCAGTATGGATGTGGATACCGTGACGAGGCCCAAACTGATGAACTACATACATTTGATCAGCTTTTATAAAATAAAGACAAAATAAACGGTATACATAAATACAACACGTCTTCACTCCTTTGTTGTGACAAAATGCAACATTACAGTATGTGAGGTATTGTGGTTTGACATGAAGAGCATGAGTGACGGACCATCAGACAGGGTTCAAAAGAGGCATATGCTAGTGGAATTCAGATAACAACATGAAAAAGAACCACGACACATGGTTAAACAAGGCGAGGGGGAGTTCTTTGCTGAATACTTGCCTGTCTAAGTGCCCCACCTCACCCCAAGAGTACTTTCAACCATTGAAGCTCAATAGCTGCTTTTCTAGAACCATTTTATGTACGCTAGGTGAAAATGAAAATTTTGTCACACGTGAAACACACCACAGCACACAGTGTGAACAGCACGAAACTCTTCCTCTGCATTTAACCCATTCAGCCAGGAACACAGTGCCCGGGGAGCAGTGTGTGGGGACGGTATCTTGCTCAGGGTACTTCAGTGGTGCTTAGCAGTCTTGGGAATCGAACCCACAACTTCCTGATTGCAGGGTGAATGCCCTACTAGGCCGCCGGCTGCTAGGTGTTACAAACACAGACCTTCACGTTACCCAACAAGTTTAAAAGTTCAGTAACACTTTACTGAATCCAGGCCTCATGACACCTGTGTAACCATTTTTTGACATCTGGCATAAACCTACACTAACAAGCCTCAGCCGTCATAAAGGCTGCTGTAGTAAACTTTGATTTCACTGCTAAAAGTGTCAGGACAGCTGATGCTTATTGGAAAAAGGCTTTATAACTGTTTATGCAGGTTTATGTCATAAAAGTTTAATGGAGATATCATGAGATTTTTGGGAAAGTGTTACTAAACCTGAAGACCTGTTAGGTGATATCCCAGTTCAAAGCCCAGAATAAACATATTGCATAGATATTGGCTCTGTGATGGCTCTGACAAAAAAGAAAGCTTATTTTGATAATGATGATGATGATGATGATGATGAAGATGATGATGATGATTATTATTATTATTATTGTTGTATATGTCATAGTAATAGTAGTAATAATACTAATGATGATGATCATCATCATCATCATCTTTATCATCATCACCATTATTCAGATTGTGGAAAATCTCATGATACAAACTTCAGCTCATATTGTTCACTCCCAGTAGGGACACACACATTTGCCTCCGTCTTCTCACCGCTGTCTTCCTCAGACATGAGAGTGAGGTCCTGAAAGGAAAGCAGCAGTGACGGCTCAGCATGCACTTTGCCAGACTTCCTACAACTACACTAGCCTGGCCAAATATCAGGACCCCAATCTGTCTGTCTGTCTGTCTGTCTGTCTCTCTCTGTCTCTCTCTCGCTCTCTCTCTCTTCTG
>JBBIGA010000083.1:7602541-7614719 GCA_037576975.1 Alestes dentex
TCTCTCTCTCTCTCTCTCTCTCTCTCTCTCTCTCTCTCTCCCTCTCTCTCTCTCCCTCTCTCTCTCTCCCTCTCTCTGTCTCTCTCTCTGTCTCTCTCTCTCTCTCCCCCCTCTCTCCCCCTCTCTCCCTCTCTCTCTCTCTCCCTCTCCTTCTCCCTCTCTGTCTCTCTCTCTCTCCCCCTCTCTCTCTCTCTCTGTCTCTCCCTCTCTCTCTCTCTTTCTGTCCCTCTCTCTCTCTCTCTCTCTCGCTTGTCACAAACAACGTGTCACAAACCTCTTCTGATTTTCACACTGGCCCTCATACCAGAGCAGAGGTTCACTCGAGGCTTTCCGTCACGTCACCTGCCAAGAACAACAAGCACACTCGGGCCCGACAACATGAAAGCTCCCCAGCGTTGGAAGGGGGAAAGAAATGAGAGAGTAAAAAGGAAGAACATGGTTGTTAAACAAAAAAAAAAACAAAGAAAAAATTTGAAAAATGTTGGGACAGAAAGGGAACAAAAACAGATTTTTCAAATAGTGTCAGGAGAAGTTGTGCAGATATGGCACCGGTGGAGACAATAACTGGCATATGAAATAGGCCCCAGGCCTCTGAGCATGAAGAGCACCTTTGTCGTGCAAGCATTTAATAGGGAAAACCTGTGACCAGCGCAAAGGGCTGAACATCGCAGGGATCTTGGCACACAAGCCAGAAGATTTCTCTCAAAGGCCTCCAGTTGATCCCAATGGATGGCTGGCTTGCTGATAGCGGTTGAGTGAGCATCTAGCAGCTTGTTTTGTGTGAAATTTTCCTTACAAAACAACTCCAAATTGCCCCAAATTTGCTTTTAAAAGACCTCCTTTTTACAGTGGCTCACAGTGTACAGTGGCTAGACAGAAGCACAGGCCTCAAACATGTGTGAAGGAGCAGATTGAATTATGCCTTGATACGGTAACTATATGTCCATGGTATTCCTTTTAAATCTCTATTATTATTTATTTTTTTTTTTTCTGAAGCACAATTATAACATCCCTGCAGAATTCTTTGATAAGAAACAAGTTCAGTTTTGGTTAGCCTTTATAGTCCTCTTTCCTTTTTTGAGTGATTTGTCAGTGTTTTCAGACTGAAGATCTTTCAAACACAAAATTGTATTACTGTATTTGTAATAAAGTTCATTTAGGCCTGTATGGACATGGCCCATCAGCATTCAAGTGACTGAAATACCCTAAAATTATGAGGTGGCTACTGTCAGCATCTAGGCTCTTTAGCATTTTAGCCTGGGCTCATTACACTTCATATTTTTGTCTTTATTGTTGGCCCCAACAGGGCACTAACAATCAGCGACTGTTATCAGTGTACCTTTGCATCCTCCATCATTCCTTCATTTTAGCTGCTAATTGAATTTACCAGCTAATTGGCAAGATCTCCATGCCAAATGTCCTAGAACAAAAAACATTAATGTGTACAGCATGGTGGCCATCCAGGAGTCTGACACTCCAACATCTATGCATACCGAAGGCCAAATGCACCAATGAGCATGTAAGACTTGGTGCTTTGACAAGAGAGCTATAAGCCAAGAAGTAATTCTAGTAATTCTACACCACCTTTGGTCGAAATAGAGGTACAGGACCTTAAAACCCTGCATTGTTGTTCTGCATCAGTACATGAAATTTCAAACACATAGCACCATTGATAATCCAGTAAAAGGAGGTGTTTGTGGACAGATATTATTCTGCTATTCTGAGTAAAACTCTGAAAACTTGGGCATTAGAAAAAGAACAGAAAATAATTTTTTTAAAGTTCCATTTTGTGATAAGAATGTGGTTTGAGAGGGTTGAGAGAAGTTTCGGAGATGTATTTACAGAAAAGATTTGGGTAGCGACTATGTTCTAGTGCTTGCTAGCAACTATAGCCTTATAGATCCAATGCTGAACAGGAAAAAAAAAGAGGCACCAGAGATGTTCCAGCTAATTGACTATTTCTGGAGTGAGTGGATAATTGGGTGAATTCAATTTGTTGCCAAACTACTCTGACCTGCAGATTTTTAAATGTTATCATTTGAAACTAGAAAGTCAGTTTAGATGACACTATGGTGCTTACTGATTTACAATGCTATCTGAATGGTAACAGTTTATCCAGTGTTTATACCTAAGATTCCCAGTTTCTATTCCCAATATTTCCCAAATGAATAGGTGATGTCATCACCAGAAGCTGAAACTGCAAGACTATACATTAAAATGGGTATCCAGTGAGTATACTTTCATCTCCCACGGTTTCATTTTAAGCTAAGAAGGCTCCGCGACAGCAGAATCCTGTCTCCAGTGGCTCCAAAGGCAAGAAAAGCTTTAAGCATGCCATCTTCATCTGCCGATCAATGTCCACACCGCACAGAGTCATCTGTATTCTATTAGTGGTGGTGTGCTATCGCGCACTCAACAGCGCTGAAAAGGAGGACTCGATGATGTGTCAGATGATGTCATTCGAAACTAAACCATTTCACAGGCTCTAAATGACAAGTCAATGGGCTCACCAATGCACTTAATACATAAATATATGTTGATGACATGGCATGAAATAAGGTAACGTGTCATCGGAACTGCGCTTACAGCCCATCGTTCAAAGGCTGGCAGCGCTTTAAGTGCGATGGTACAATCTGTTTGCACCTATGACTCATGGGTAAGTGGAGCACTTACGGCGCTTATGTCGGTGCAAAGCTTGAGAGAGAGAGAGAAAGCACCCGAGAGAGAGAGAGAGCAAGGAGGGGAGAGAGATGTAAAGGTGCCTGATAATGTTTGAAAGTCAGCAAGTACTACAGAAATGTAAATAATGTGGGCTATATAAGGAATGTACGGTTATGTTTGCATGCACTTATATGCATCATCATCTTGCAGGCTTTGCTGAGTAGCAGTGCCCTTAAGTCTACCCTGACCCTGAAAACTTGCAGCAAAAGTCTCACTAGAAAAGGCGTAACAAATAAAGGACACTCAAGCTCCATAGATAATCTGATAGTACTTGATAAACTGAAATACTTTGGAGGCCATTGCTTTTGGAGATTTGATACAGTCCTGGAAAAATAACAGAGATGTACATCAGCACTTATGAGTAGGACAACAACAGAAACAATAGCCATCCAAGTAATTTGATCCATCGAGGCTTCTCGGACGAAAACAATAGTGTGACTGTTTTTAGTGACAGTGCGGTCAAGGTTGAGGGCACTTTTGGACAGATCACAATAACTGCTGCTTGGATTCTGACCATTCTGGCTTCAAAAACAGTATCACCTCAATGACAGACTGGTCCAGATTTCGAAGAATTTCAACAGGTCACTCTGAAACGGCTCATCATAAGCCCTAAACCGCAGAGGAGCAGATTTTTCCTAGTTGTAAACGAGTTCAACATTTCACATTGAGTGTTCAACCATCCATGATGTACCATGAGGTTGTGCACGTACTGAAAATGATAAATCATTGGTAAGGGTCTTTTTTGCCCAATGCATCAGTTGCCCAAAAGTCAAGGGGATCAACATGGCCTTACAGTTGAAATGTGACAGAGTGTTTCCACAGTCTATTCCGGGTCTTTGGTAAACAGGGATTACTGTGGTCGGCTATGACGTCTGGCTAACGTAGCTCAGAGACATAGGTCAGGGCCCACTGACATGGTTAAGGACATCATCTCACTTTGCCCGCCAAGCACCTTGCACTAATTTCCATACACTCCACCCCAAATCCCAAGCTCATCCTCGGCATCCTTCCACAGGCCAAGGGAGCTCCATGGGAAATCCACTTGACAGTTCCTAGAAAGGAAGGAGGAGAGCATGATGCTGCAAGCAAGCAGTGCAAGACAGCCCAGACACTGTGGCCATGCACATTTGCCGCCCTGGAAATGTGGTTTGAATTACAGAGATTATGCAAAGCCAGGACCTAAATGCCGCCTCTCCAGAAAGTGAGGTAAAGAGCCATATAAGCTTTCTGTCGGGGCCGCACGGAGTTCTGAAGCATCAAAACACAGACAAAGCCTGGTAGAGGTCAGAGATTTTTTACTCCAGGAGGTCAAAGTCCTATAGTGCTACACACAAATTATATAGCTACAGCGCATAATATCACAACCCAAATAGATTACCTCTTAGCAAGCAACCAGGAGCTTCTACCATACTCCAGTGATTAGGGACCATCTCATTTTATCCAGTATTTCAAAACTAGCAAGTGATCTGTTCAATGACTCTGACCCAGTTTCTGACCTCTCCAGCAGGGATGAAGTCTCTAAATTTCTCGTCTCAGTTATGAACAAATCTTTGAGGCTGACCCTAAGCAAAGCACTGAGGGCACTGTGTCTACTTCAATATCCTTAGGCCCAGATCTGAGATCAAGGCTGTCCAGTTTCACCATCAAGTGCGGATTAACCCCTTTCGCTTTAAGGTCATGGAGGGAAGAGATGACGAACCTTTGATTTCCTTATTGCATGTCTGTTTTGGCACTGCATCTTGAGCAAAATCTTTTAAAACCTTTAAAAAAAAGTTACGGTCTAAGAATGTTTTGAATATGTCCTTGTTCTCCAAAGATGAGAGGTTGGATCAACACTGGTTTTATCCACTAAAAACTTGGCTGCCTTCTCCTGAGATACCTATTGTACAATACAGATAACGCAACACATGTATTCGGGAAAGTACTACTAAAAAATAAATCCCAAAGAGAAAAGTCCTGGACATGGTGGACAAGGAAGAGTGTCTGCATTTCAAAGCTTAAAATTGCTATAATTGGCATGAAGGTGGCAGAATAAGCCAAGATTCTCTGGAATGGGGGGGGATCCATAGGCAGATGAGTTTGCCAAATGTCCGAGCCCCTGCCTGGCTGGGAGGTCCTATCAGCCCAGGCAATGGTGCCCTTTGAGGACAAACAGCAGAGAGGGGTAGGTCAGGCAGAGGATTAGCAGATGGGGCAGAGGTTTCTGAAGGCTGAGGTCAAATACCCAATGGGTCAATCTCCCTTTCATTGATTTGTTTCCCTGTCTTGAAGCTTCAACTTGGGATTTTTAACCCGTGTTGAAATGTCCTTCACTTCAGAGCTCCAGACACAAAAGGTTCTCCTTTTGGATGAGCAGCGCATAGACCACTCATATAAGGGGCCAAATGGAGTCCTGGATGTGATTGAGAATTTTATAACATGTCTATTTTATCAAGGAATACATTTGTTGCAAGCATCAGAGGAAACATATTGCTTATACTCAATGGGAACAGAGAAAACCTAATTGTCAGTGGTTAAGTTTATGAGGCTCCTCATCTTTTGTGGTCTTATATAGTCCTCTGTGATTTCCTGATTCAGAACAAAAGTGCATGTCATCCAACAGGCTACGCACATTAAAAATTTATATCCACTCTCAATATAAATGTAGTAAAAGATTACTTATACCCACAGAGCAAAATGGGTCTCAGGTTATACAATAAATGTGAAGAAAACTGATCAACGCTGTAGGCCAAGCTCCTCGCTATAAGACATGTGGGGTCAAAACAGTATTGGCCATTTAGCATCCCCCATATTTTAAAATCAAGACTGGTGGGTGGTAAGCTAAACCTTTAATTTCACGGACTCCTCAAGTGGCCTGTATTGAAGCCTTGACCGGAATGGAAATCCTATTCATTTCTACTATGGATCAGACTTCAAGTTTGAACTGGGTGTTGTTTCTACTGGATCCAGTCCTCAAGGTCTTTTTCTGCATGAATGAGATCAAAACAAGAACTCCGAGGTCCAGTTGAGACCCAGACCCTGGCTTTAAGTGGAGAAGACATTAAGCCTAAGAAGACGGCCCAAACCCATGGCTATCTGGCTGAAACTAGAACATCCTCAAAATGGCAGGGCTTGCTAACTGCCCCTCTGATGCCAGGCTCTGGGCTTAGCCCAGCCAGCAGCTGCATCCCTCCTTCTGCTGCCTTTGGCTCCATTCTAAAGTTGACAGTTTGCATGTTGGTATATATCGGGAATGAACAGTACCCACTAGCAGCTTTTCACTGTCTAATTTTGATTGAATTATGTTGTTTTCATTCAGTTGTGAAACAGTCGATTCACCAGATGAAAGAAATATTCCAAAGTCAATAAAATTCCGGACTGAATTCTGTTTTTTTGGCGGGTCTGAACACAGAGGCTTTCGTAACAGCCAATTACCACAAACATCTTGAAGCAGTCAACACTGCAGACCCTGACTCCAAAGTTTACATTTAACACTCTTGATAAAAAAAAATCCAGAAACAAAAGAGAGCTTTAGGCAAAGGTAGCAGGAGTAGAGGAAGTACTGTAAGCCATCATTCTTTCAAACATATTGTAAACCTCGATTAAATGTTTCCCTTATGAACAAAGCAGTTGTGTGAACAATGATTGTGCCCTGATTCCTGCAAACTAGGGACTTTTGAGAGCATCCAGTGAAGATTAGGCTGGCCGGTAACATAGTAAAACCAAACTTTATGTGTTCAAATTAAAAGAACCCCTTAAAACGTCTTGCTATTTAGTTATCAGAGCTGGAGAACTGACTCACTGTCACTGCTGCTACCTAAATTTCAACACTAACTGAGTAGACTGATCCAAGTCAACTGTCCCTCAAAAGACCTTCAGGACAATGAACTGTTTATGTACACTGATTTAAAATAGATGATACAAATACATAAATGTTTTGGTTTTTTTTCTAAAAATAATCTTCATAAAAGTAACTGTATTCTGAAAACTGCCTTACCAATATCTAACACAGACTGAATACAGTTTCCTGAATCCATATTTATGAACACTGAACATCTCAGCTCAGTTTGTTATTTACCTTAAGACTTATTAGTAGCTACTATGGTAAGAGTGATACATTGGGAATTACAATACCAGGGATTTCAGCGGTTCATGCATACAAACAAATCAATTCCATGCGGAATTTCAATTGAGACCACTTACTTGTCCACATATCTGCGTGTTGTGTCACTGAGGTCGATACCCTTTGGGGTGTGTGTGAACGGAGGCTGGCGGAGCAGCCGGTAATGCAGTGACTCGCAGCCCCGGCACAACGAGCAGTCAGGCTTGGAGGCAAGCAAGGTGGCATCGATCTCCAGGTGCTGCTCCATTGTGAAGAACTGCACCCCGTACACCTTCTCCTTCACATCCAGCTTAAGGGTCAGTGGTGTGTCGCAGAAGACGTTACTCGGACCCAGAGAGAGGTTGTGACCCCCTACAGTCAGCAGCAGGATGTTGTGGATGGCGGGCAGGGCAGTTTCCTCAGGAGAGCAGAAGGTGACCCAGACGGTGAGGGATTCGGGTATAACTGGGTAAGCAAACTCCAGCTGAAGCATGCAGCCCTGCAGAGGGCATGGTGGGGGCACTAGGCCCATATCCATACCATTGTGGGGGCTCCAGGTACGAACATTTGGCTCACACACCTGCTCCACATCAGGTGGACCTGCAGGACACACAAAGCAATATTTTGTGCTTACAAATCTTTTTCTTTACTCCCATAGTCCATCATGTTTGGTGTCTGAAGTTTGCTTCTTTATTTTTGCTTGGATGCTACAATTACGCAAGCACAGACACCAGAAATATTCCCAAGTTGTTTTATGTCAGCATATATAGCATATAGGAATCATGCAATCTGGATAGTTCGATAACTAATCGAGAGGTAAGTTGTAATAGAATTTCCTTTGCTAAATTAAGTTTGTAATACTAAAGGTGTTTCTACAATGAAAAGCTTGTAATTTGGAGCTGACTCCAACCCCATGCATATGCATGAGCATATCCCCACATTAGCCAGGTGTTTACTCATTTACCTAATTAAGGTCAATTAACTGATTTTTTATTCAATGTGGTGTCACTGAAATTTCACAAGCTGTGAATATGTGATGTTTAATGGCCGAATGAAACTCTGTCTGTAACGCCTTGTGTTTAGAACAAGGGTAGAAAATGTCTTCATTCCTAATCCCTTGTGTAAATGGGAGTCATAAAGGCCACGAATGTGTTCCTATCAGCTCCTAAAAGCATAGCTGTGAGGGCATGTGTGTATTCTGCTGATCCAGAAAAATGATGTAATTTCTTTGATCCTGCGTGCGTGGAATTAGTCCCGAGGCTTGCCAACAGTCCGGCAAATATTTTCTCTTATTCAGCAAAGGGATATGGAGCAGATTTCACTCAATCATATTTCAGGCGAAGAAAAATAAGTCTCGATTCCAATGGCAGGATCCAAGTCATTGTTATTCAAAACATTCTGCTTATCAAACAGATTCTATTCCTGGTGAACTACGTGGAGTGCAAACCTTTAATCTCCAGAACACTTTCAGTCAAGGGATCCAATCCCTCTAACAAGGAGTTATTTCATTAAAAGGTCATGTACTAGATGCCAGAGCGTTCCGCTATTCCATTTTAGTCCATGAAACATCATGTCTGGGCGTTAGCGGCAACATTGGACATCCCGGCAGCCTGTTTTGACTGCTTTTACCGGCTCAGCATAAGGGTACATATGGGAATGTTATGGCCAGTAAGCGCATTAGCAGGAACATTATCTGGGGTCAGGGAAGTAGTGAGAACCAGGCTGTGTAGGGCCCCACCAAATGATCGGCTGTCACAATTTGGCATTGGACCAATCCTCCGTGTGGCGTAATGGGCTGTTTCATGCATGAGGTCGCATAATGCAGTAACAACAAGTTCACGTTGTCCACCTACTTTTTTTTTTTTTTTTTGATAATTATTATTCACTCAGTTGTTTGTGCCTGCCCACCGTAATGGGCTTCCATAAGGAGAAAGTCAGAAAGCATTGCTGCCCAGGGATGGGGCCGCCGCAAGGCTCCCGCGACTCTCAGCCAGGCAGCTACACCTCAGTCCTGCCATATTTGGAGGCGAGTGCAGCTCATTTGACTGGGAGTGACGTACACCGGCATTCATCACGCACGGGGAGAAGGCAGAGCACGGTAGACGTTGTGTTCTTCTGCTTTTCCTTTGTGCGCGTCCAAGCTGGCAATGGCCAAACCCATTTGCTAACCTCATTTCTGGGCAGTGCACAAAATTCCAGTGTTTAATCAACTGAGCACTGGATTGGCTTTCCAGGCCACATCATCAACACTTTTATTATTCTAAGCATGTGTGTGGCCAGAGTAGAGCAAACTTTTGGGAGAAAAAAGACGAAGAATAACAACAGTCGCGGACACTACAGGAGCGCTAGCAGCCCACTTTTATTGTTCTGCAAGCGGTCGGGCTCGACTGTGCAAAGGATCTTTCACTAAGCATTATTTAACTACCTCTCAAAAATGCGTGTGTGTGTGTGTGTGTGTGTGGGTGGGTGGGAGGAGTGTTTCCTTATTTAAGCAATTGCAATTACAAACTGAGCATAATATGTAATGGCCATAATCACCAAGGTAGTCATTTCATAAGACGAATGACTGTCATTTATTACGCGAACTGCTCCAAGGTGGACTAATAGCTCAGCTCCTTGAGGCACTTTTCAGTCGGGGTTCAGTTGCTTCGGCAGCGGTAGGCCTGTTTTCAAGGTGACCTGAGAATTCTTCCATGAATCAGTGCCTCGCATTTTCACTTGATTAGCTAATCCCATAGCGGCATTAGCTTGTCTAGGAAACCGCTCATTCTAGGAAAAAAAGGTGGGGGGGAGAGAGGGGAGTGCAGTTGGATGGCATCCAGCTTAATTGCAGTGAATTTAAGGTTGAGTGTTCATCTGTTCTCACTGACCTCCCAGTATCATGTGGGAATGGGGCTGGGAGAATGATTGTGAGAAGCAGCGGCTGACAGGGATATAGATGGCTAAATAATGAGGAAACGAAAAGCACACTAAAGCACGTAGTCTGGTTTTAGTGAAAGTTGGTGGCCTCTCATTTCTTAAAAGTGGTAGACCAGCCTGGTGCTGATGCAATGGTTGGTCCACTGAGGCGCTGGCTCTCCCTGACCCTGCGGCCTAAAGCAGTCAAATTAAATTATTCGTTTAACTGATTTAAAAGGCAACATATTTGGAGGGCAAGGGCAATTGGTTCTCTAAAGAGCAAGTGCTGAATGTCTAGGAATCTGAATTCTAGAAAACTGCGATAAGAATCATTTTGTGATAAGAATCAGTTGTCCTTGGTGACATATCCTGTGTACTGCCAGGCTCAAATTTGCCCTAAGCTGCCGCCCAGGCAGATTTCATAAGGAGCAATAGGAGAACAAACCACTGCCAATTACGTAAGCTCATAGTCCTTAAATTAGTCCTCAGGGCCCCCTAGACGGTTCGCATTTTGCTGTAATCTCAAGTTGGGTTGGGGAAAATAAAGGTTCCTAAATGGTTCTTAGAGGTACACTTCCAGGAAAAAAAAATACAAAATACACTTCACGGTCTAGCTGTCTACAACTTTTACACTATGTACAGCTTCAAACCACCGTTTTTCAAATGAGCCACACTTAATTACAAAAATAATACTTTAAAGCAGTAGTCATCAACTGTGGTCCTGAACATCGAACTTCTAGTTCTAACTACAATCTGCCACACACACTCCAGATTGGTCCTTGATTGGCTAGTTTAAAGTTAGGCAAGAATAGCATTATGTTAGATGCAGGCTGAAACATATCTTTGCAGTAAAGATCTCCAGAAAGAGAATTGGTGACCAGAGCTTTAAAGAATCTTCCACTTCAGGAGTTCAACTTTGGTCCTGGAGGCCTGGTGCCCAGCACAGACTACATCTAATAAGCCTGGCAAGTAATGTCAGGTGTTTTCAAGCAAGAAAATCAGCAAATTGTGGTGGACTCTTGGGTTGAAGGTCCCCATTTTAGGGACCAAAAGCAGTTCTCCTTCTACCTCAAAAAACCTTTTCAGAATCTTAGCCTTTAACTGTGTATATTTCATCCGAGTGATGTAGTTTTGTAGGGAAGTTAGGCGAGAACGTGGGAATGGTGCCCAGCTGTGTGACTTCAATCCGTTGGACGTGTGCCACTCTGCAGCCCCTTGGACAAACCACATGCAAACACAGTTGAGGTACTACCGCCTGCCTACTTGCCGCCGTTCAAAGTCGGCCCGGGTGATTAAAACAATGTCCAGATGCAGACTCCATTACCCAGACTTATTGAGAGACCCCTTTCCATGTGCTTTTCCTGGAAGTCCCCTATAGTCCGGTTTGTCTCTTTGGTAAACCCCTACGGCCTCCTGGTTTGAATCAGCAAGACTCTTCCCTTGTGGATGTCACAAAACCACACTGCAATTCACTGTGGCCTTAAGTACCATTTCTACATGGTTTCCCCTCTCCACAATGTTCTTTTCTTTTTTTCCCCAAGTCACTCTCACTCTCAAGCTTTCTCTCCCATTTTTTTCCCCTCTTTCGCCAGCCATAATTCTCCCAGCTATAAAGATTTACGAGAGGGGGTGCTCCTGCTTGCATCTGACTAGGCTGACTTTGAGATGGGTTGGAGGCGGTGGTATGAGGACACGAGCCTCAAACACCCCGTGAACCCCACAGTCAACAAGTGAAGGGGCACCAGGTGCAAGGGGCAGAACAGGAAACCCATTTGGAAAGTTTCTGTAGAGTGGCTTGTTGCAAAGTCGCTGCTGGCCAAGAAACACAAGGTGCTGGGGATGTAAATCACAACAATCTCATCTCAAATTATGAGATGGCATTTGTGCCATCTCATAATTTGATTCATTCTATTATGATTCCAAATGGATTCTTTGATTGACTTCAAATTTGTTCATTTAAAAAATGTACTGAAAACACGGCATACAACTTGTCGCAAATAATAATTGAAATCTAATCCACGTATATAATACCTCTCTTTATCAGGTATGAATATAATGAGACCAGTCCATTTAAATCATGATTTGTTCACGTTTTAAGTTAGTTCATCTACTGAAAATTTCAGGTTGTCTTATTCTATTGCCAGACATAATGCATGAAGCAAGCTAAATGTTCTGCTGATAGAATGAGACAATTTCCAATAAAAAAGTCCAATTTGAAAAGTCAAATAAGTCAAACAATCCTATAATATTCCTCTAACAACCTCAAAACAAGAAATATTGGCTATATCAACTGGATACTGGGTGTGTGATGATTTTACTTGCCAGGATGTCATTCTTTGCCTTGTACACAATTATGACAGGAAAAATACTATTTAGACCAGAGCAGAATGCAATCTAACAGACACACACACACACACACACACACACACACACATACACACAAACACACACACACACACACACACACACACACACACA
>JBBIGA010000083.1:7615057-7636079 GCA_037576975.1 Alestes dentex
TTGTTTTGTTTAGTTTAATTGTCATGTTGACTGTTAATGTTACAGAGAACTTTAATAAAAGTTGCTCAATGTTGGACCCCTGTGTTCTTCTGCTGCGTCTGTGTGACGTCATCAAATGACTAGTCGACTCGACTTCGACTTTGTTGACGGATAAGTCAACCTGAAAAAATCTGAAGTCGTTAATGCCCTAATGCTTAGTGACTGTTTTTGCTGTTTAGAGGGATCTACCTCTCCTGATCAGGAGAAAATCCCAGAAAACGAGACCATTGTTTCTTTTTGTTTGATGCACAAGGCTGAAAGGTGTACAGATTCTGGTAAAAGTGGTGCAATTTGTCTTCATGTGGGACTGAGTTGGGTCTCAAGTCACAAAGGTGCAGGCTTGGATTAAGTCTTGAGGCTCTGGGGTGCAAGCTCGAGTCAAGTCTCTGGAGTCTAAATGGAGCCCCGAGCTTCGAGCCTCTAGGGTGCAGTCCAAGTCAGGCTGAGTCAAATTTCTGAGAAACATGTCTGAGTCAACTCTCTTGTTTCTAAATACGAATCCAAGTCCTGGGTCTCTGGAGTTCGAGTCGAGTCTTGAGTCTCTTGAGTCTAAGTTAGTTAACGGTGAGTCTACGTCAAGTTGCAAGTCAGTCAGCCTGCGAGATACCATCCAAGTTTGAGTCTAGTTGGTGGATAGGCTGAGAAGGAAAGATATGTTCTATGCCAGTGGTCACTAATGCTGGCTCCAGCAAATAAACTTCTTTGGAAGTCCTTGACAGGATAAGATGGATAAGCTTTTGATAAAGTAGCAGGTTAGATACAGTTTAGAAATAAACTATAAAAGAAAGTGGCTCTCCAGGAGAACATTTAAACATCTGTTTAATTAATTTTGTACTCTTCAAACAATTGCAACCACGATAATCCACAGCCTAGGACATTAAGGCGATATAATATAGAACAACGGTCACCAGCCCTTCTCCTGGAGGTCCACTTTCTTGTATAGTTTATTTCTAAACTGTATCTAACCTGCTCCAGTAAATTAACTTCTTTGGAAGTCCTGTGTTCTACCGGAGGAATGTCCAACCTTATCTGCAGTGGATTAGCAATTGTTTGAAGACAAAATAATTAAACAAATATGTTTAAATGTTCTCTTGCTTGGTTGGAGTGAAGGCCTGGTGCCTTACCTGCCACTAAAGGAAGAACTCTGACTCGATGGCTCAAATAAATGTGCCAAAAAGGGTCTTTGAGGTGATGCCATAAAAGAACTGCTTTTAGTTCCCCGACGAAGTTTTCAAACGATGGCTCTTTAAAGCACTATGTTTGTAAATTAGAACTTTCACATAATGTAACAGCTCTTTACTAGGGTGTCCAAACCAAACCTTTTGGCAGAAAATGCTTGTGATGGGCCAGTGAAAGACAAAACAGTACACAAATAAAGAAAGTAGGATTCAAATGATATTTTTTTGGAAATGTATCTCATACATTTCTCCATTTTTGTCACTAAATTCTTGTAAAAGAACATGGAAAGGGAAAATAAGAACTGAATTAGTTAAATATAGTATAAAAATATGTTTGTTCCTCTCTTTATCAGGTATGAACTGGACGAGGGTTGAGGTTACGATAGCTTTCTGGCAGGCAAAATCAAAACGTCCTCCCAAGCCAACTTTGGCGCGTGGGCCACACTTTGAGCCACCCTGTTCTACACCAATTAAAAGCTTTTCTTAGAGCCATACATCCAAGCCAAGAACCATTTAGGAACCCTTACTTTTGGGGGCCTACTTCTTCATGTCTGCCTTTATTTTCTGAGTGTCAGTGGTCATTACAAAAGAAAATAATGTTCTTTTTGACTCTTATTGCATAATACTTTCATCAGCGCCATCAAGACGCTCTCCAAAATCCCCAAGTCTACCCAAAAATGTACCAATCTGCAGACTAAGAGCATTCCTCGCGGATGCGATCCTCACAAACTGACACATCGCAGTTTTGTGCCGGCCACGCTTGCAAACAATAATTAATAAAGCAGCTGTCGGAGAGTTTTGCGGCAGCACAGCTGTGCAGACTATTTATAAAAGCCAAATTCCACCTCTTGCCCAAACTGATCTCTCTCCACAGTTGTTCGGAGAGAGCAAGTGAAGGAACACACAGCAAAGGAAAAAAGGCAGCTAGGGAAGGCAGCCTATTTTAGGTATGTTGCTGATTTCATCTTTTCATAGAATCCTTGGCCTAGCTGGAGTGAAGGAGCAGAGACGCCAAGTACGTATTGAAAAGAGGAGCAGGAGGGCGAGGGGTATGGTTTTTAAGAGATGTCTGGCTTCATAGCACATTGATGACATATTCATAAAGCCCACAATGCAAGAAGCACTCGGGAAAAGATCTAAGTTACCAAGAGTGTTCTGACATTTCCTGGAGCGTCATTCTATTTGGAAAAAAGTAGTTCATCATGCAAGTGCTGATGAGGACCCCATCAACCTCTGCATATGATGTAGATAAGGTTTTTGAGTGCAAAATCATATGCAAGCACCTATGTACATCATTCACTAATTAGAAATCCCTACCTTGGACTTCCACTCACTGGCCATTTTATTGGAAATTCATACCTGGTATTTCCCTCGCTGGTCACTGTATTGGAAACTCTGTTGTGCTTCCACTGATTGACCACTTTATTAGAAATGCCTACCAAATACTTATCCCACTGGTCTCTTTATTAGAAACACCATACTTGTATTTCCCTCATTGGCCACTTTATTGGAAACTCATACCTTGTACTTCCACTGACTGGCCACTTTATTAAAGTGAAGTAAAATGCACATTACAGTCATGCATTTACACACCACAATGTGTGGGGACGGCACCTTGCTCAAGTGTACTTCAGTGGTGCCACTAGCAGTCCTGGGATGCGAACCCACGGGCTTCTGATCACAGGGGCAACTCCCTAACCACTAGGCCACCAGCTGCCTCAGATTCTACTTTCACTCACTGGCCACTGTGTCAGAAACACCTTGCTTGTACTTCCTTTACTGGCCACTTTATTGGAAACTCATACCTTGTACTTCTACTGACTGGCTACTTTATTAGAAACCCCTACCAAGTACTTAACTGCTTAATTAGAAACATCTACCTTATACTTATTTTTCCTACCTTATCAAATTTTTCCCAGTTTCCCAGACAGAGATTAAGTCTAGTCCCGGCCTACATTTACCTTTCTGAATGCTTTATAATCCAGGACTAAGCTTAATTCTTTGAAGTCTTTTTGTGTTTAATTGCCTTCAACTGTTTTTCCAGTGTTATTCTGCTGGAGTTGTCAGGTCGGAAGCACAATCCACAGAGATCTGAGATATTCCTTATTCTCCCTGCTGACGATTCTGTCTGCATCTGGGCCACAGGGATGTTATTTGGATGTTATAAACTGACAGGAAGCCTGTTTAACAGTGTGTGGGGTGAAGTGAAGTGAAGTGGTCCAGTGCCTTACCCTCAGCCTCACGTGGGCTCCAGTGGCCGGAAGGCAAGCAGGGCCGCGGGGACCAGGAGTGGGAGGCGTACTGGAGGAAGACCTTGCCTTCTGAGCATTTATCACACACTGATCCCACTTCTCTAGGAAACCAACAGACAGCGAGGGGACACAACTTAGATACAGTCCTGTTATTGAGGGTGATAAACATCATAAATCACTGCTGACCCCATCTGAGGAATCGATTTGGGACAAGAGCCTTTTTCATGCTCCGCCCACAAATACGTTGTTTTGTGCAGTAGCTGCTGTGACAATGGCAAAAAAAAACCCATTCAGTGGATTGTGAAATGGTTTCACACAACAAACCTTTTGTCAAACTATGATTTTTTACTTTAGATGGTCAAAATATTTAATTGACTACATTGATTTCAAAAATAATAAAAGAAAAAAATATATATTTATATAAACATTTTTGTGTGTACAAATTATACTTATATACATTTATCGACCGGAATCAAATTCCTTGTATGTGTTCGCTCACATACTTGGCCAATAAACGCGATTCTGATTCTATAGGCTAGACTATAAGGAACACAGAGAAACAAGTAGGCTTTGTTTAGATAAGCAGCTCCAGTATGACCTCAAATCTGACCCAAAGCAGTCCTCTGCACAAATTACATTTCATTTGTCAATCAGGATGGTGGTTCTTATATTATATTATATTATATTATATTATATCTCAAACATGCAGATATTAACAGACATTTTACTGTGTGTGACTTTCCGTAAAGATTTAAACCTCTTCAGTATTAATGGTAGCGCCTTCTAGCTAACATTATCCGTCGACCAGGTCATCCTACTATCCATCACTTTAGCAATTAATGTGAGAGCATGTGTGGCTGCAGTTGGACAGATGTTTGCATCTGGAACCCACAATTTCATGAAAACAACACAGCAGTCTAACCTAACAGCGGGACTTTTCACATGCAAACAATATATTGTTTATTAATATCACTGTAATTACTATGTTATTATTTTTTGATGAAAACAACTCTTAAACATTATTTTAAGATTTACATAATGTCACCAAAAATGGCCCAGTATCTTATTACATTTATATAATATTTAAGTTATTTTTAGCTAGCCTTCTTCTAGGCTTGTCCAACCTGGTAACAGTTGCTATGGAAGAAGGTGTTTGTGGCCAGCGCACGGTTATTACAGTCATGACCACAAACCAGTGATGTCATTTATCAGTCATGCCAAAAACTGAATGTAATTAAACAGACTACCTATTCGTCCTTAGGCCCATATTTCATAGTTTCAGTGCAGCTGCTCCTTAAACCAGCTCACTACTGCATGTATACTCGGGAATGTGCTCTTCTTTTGTATATTCTTAGCCAGATTCTTCATCTGTGTGAGCGCTCGCCAGAGCAAATTCCTAGGACGCAGAAACGTATTTGACTAATAAACGACTCTGATTCTGATTCTGATGATCAAGCTCTGTTTTTTGATGCCGTTGTTTGCACGATCTGTCTGAATGGCAACCCAAGTTAAACAGCTTTCCGGATTTTCATTTGATGTTCTTACAAACAATGTGTCACACGTTAGCTGCGTGGATGTGTTCAGATGTGGGAATTCTCTGCCTCTATGAGTCACTGGAGGCCATTGCCTGAACAGGGACGGCATATCTGATCGGTGCTTGACAGTTGGGCAGGGCTTACACACACACACACACACACACACACACATAAACATGCACACACCCACAGATTTGTTTTTATACAGTGTCACAAGCTTTGAGGACATTCATTTTCACCATATGTATCATACATATGTGTGTAATGATATGACCCATATGTTCTACACACATATACACACACACACACACACATCTATCTATCTATGTTTCTATCTGTCTCTCTCTCCCTCTCTCTCTCTTTATATATATATATATAATATATTGATTGACTTTTGTTAAATAAAAAGTAAAATGGTCCACTGTGTTGGTCCTAGCATTATTAAAGATTCTATTTATCTCATTTTCTTGTCCTGTAAATGCCTAAAAGTACACACACACACACACACACACACACACACACACACACACACACTCACACACACACACAGATTAAGCAATGAACTTGAGGCATGCCTAGACTTGCTCCTGAGGGGCTTCCCCACTGCTTGCGTCATTGAATTACACCTGTCACTGAAACAGCAGCCACACATAATGTTCCCCCTCACACACACACACAAGTTTGCATGGCCTCGCTAATAAACACTACTGTCCAACGTCTGATACCAGAAGGAGAAGTACAATAACACAGTGACTCAACTAATTGAGTTCCTCAGCTCTGAATCATCTAATGAAACCAAAATGGGCTCTCAGGGCCAGAAAGATGTTTTTGGAAGGTTCCACTCTATCTGTATCCATGACAAAGCAAATCGAGCACGACATTGTAAACAGTGCTATTAATTGGCAACAGGTGGGTGCTGTTGGGGAACAATGGGCTGTTTGGCTTAGTGAGAAAACTTTAGTCACTTTTTAATAAACGGTTGTCATTTGCTACCTTGCAAATCGACTCAGTGACCCTAGAAAGCAGAAGAATCTAACCTCCGCTTCCCTCAGCGATCTCTGAACAGGGCGTGTTGGGACAAGTCTCCAAGAGCAGAAGATACATTGAATGCCAATACACTTGATCCTCAAGAACACAACATATCCACTTGTATCTTATCATGCTAAAAATATAGACGTAAGCAGGCACAACATCATGGGGTGCCATTGGAGTGGCAATGCCCTCTCAACTTTTCTTTATTTTAATTACATGGAAATCTTAGCTGGGCAAGTCATTTACACTTTTCAGTCAAAATTGATGTGTGTTATAGGCAAAACACATGAACTTTACTTTGATGTTGCTAGTTTTGCTAAATAAAGGCAGGGACTAAAGCAATTTTAATGGGTTCTAAATCACTTAACTACGCGCAGTATTTTACTATTCTTATTTGCAATAGTCGTACCGTGTAAAATATGACTACTTATGTCAATCTTACTTATCTACTTGTGATCTCTACTACGTGCAATAGCAAACTCCTAACCACCACTTGTGCTATTTGTAATTCACTTAAGTGTAAGTTACTTATCTATAATATTTAAACTCAACATATAGCATAGTGTATTTCACTAAGAGATCAAAGGGATCATTGGGATCAATGAAGTTTTCTGATTCTGATTCTTTCTATAAGACAGCTGGAGCTGTCTTATGCCAGCTCCAGCAGCTTAGAGTAAAGCAGCTTTTGCAACCAGCGGTCATCATAATGACACAAATATGATGGACAAACAAAGTTTTCAGACTTTACAACACAGGTAAGGCACTTTTCAACCAATCAGATAAGTGCTAAGAAAAGTTTAAGAGGCTATCACATACAAATCTCACAAAATTCCTCTCTGCAACTTCAGTTCACCTGTCATAGAAGTGTCCCGTAAGTGGAGGGAACCACTCAACAGTGATGGTGTCCTGACTCTGGTCAACCACACGGGGCGCCATGGGCACGACAGATGGCTTGTAGTTGGGTTGCCAGGTTTGGTAAACCAGGTCCAGATAGCAGTGCATGCGTGCCACCTGGTTTAAGGTGAATGAGTCCGTGCAGTCATCATCTGTTGGGAGTACAAAGGATAAAGAAAGCATTACAATTTGAGATGCTGTAGAAAGAGGGTGTGAAGATCATGACAAATTTACATTAGTGAAAGTGACCATTCTGTCATACGTGAACACACCATAGCACACAGTGTGAACAGCATGAAATTCTCTGTATTTAACCCATTCACCAAGTGAAGCAGTGGGCAGCCAGGAACACGGCGCCCGGGGAGCAGTGTGTGGGGACGTCTAGTAACCACTAGACTACCAGCTGCCCCATTCTACGTTATCCCCGTTTATAGAAAACTGTGTGTCAGAGGGCATTTTCACATAAGCACTTTTACCCAGGTAACTATGAGTAAGGGATTAAGGGGTTTTGTAGCAAAACTGTGAGTTTTTTAGTGTAGATTTGCAAGGAGTGTATTTCACACATAGATATGTAAGGATGCAGAGAAATAGGAAAAATATTCCCTGCTTTTAATAGTAGCTGCTGTAGCAAGGCCAGTAATGCAGACTGTATCTGTAGCATGTTCAGAACAGATGGAGATGCTGGTCATTCGTGCTGACAATGTCACATTCTGTTTA
This sequence comes from Alestes dentex, assembly GCA_037576975.1. Taxonomy (NCBI): domain Eukaryota; kingdom Metazoa; phylum Chordata; class Actinopteri; order Characiformes; family Alestidae; genus Alestes; species Alestes dentex. The sequence goes on from JBBIGA010000083.1 coordinate 7,622,705, forward strand.
CCTTCACCTTACCTGCGTAACTCATGTAGTTATTGAAGGGTGTGCCAACAAAGTTGCGGCAGCCGCATGTCTCATTCCCAGGTTCTGGGTCTCTGCAGTGCTTGTACTTGGGAGCTGGGTTCGTGTCAGCACAGAGGTCTCCGGTTTCCAGCGAAGGCTCAGTCTCCAAACATGCATCGTTGCAGGACTCGATCTCCGAGATGCCCCTGAAGACGTGGTACAGGCCCAGGCTGTGTCCGATCTCGTGGATCATGGTGTGTGTGTGGCCGAATGTGCCGTAGAAAGATGGATTCAAGACTATGCCCCCTGGAAGAAAGACAGAGGAGAGCTGGGATCAATTAAAGTGGTATTTCCTAATCCGTTCCTTTTGGAAACTGCTTGAAAACAAAGCGCTGGCACCTACGACTCACTACTCAAGGCTTCCAGGACCAGTTGATGAATCGATTCAGCTGTGCCACCATTACTGTAAAACTTCAGCACTGGACGCACAGGTGGATCCATTAACAATGAAACAGAACCCCAGAGATACAGAAATAGCAAAAATACAGCTTCAAACACATTCAAGAAGCAATCGAGCAACGTGAGATATGAGCCGAAGCTCGTTTTTCTTGACCTGGGTACATTAAACATATTGCATTAGTACCGAGATGCGTCAGGGCCTCCTTGTCCCATGGCCAGGTGGCTACTCCAGCAAGGTCTTCATCAGAGGAGTTGGCGAAGAAGACGTTAAGGTGAGTGGAGCCATCCAGATGAAGAATCTCTTTCAGTTCCTTCACGTCCAGGTAGGCCCTGCAGGCACAGACAGAGACCCAGACACACATATGCAGTGTTTGGTTCACATTAGTGACGGAGGCCAGACCAAGAGGAAGGAGACAGTGCTACACATCAGCTATGGCAAAACAGAACAACCAGGTGTTCGTGTTTGTCAAGGCTATGCTTGGAGGCCATCAGTGTAACTATGTAAGAGACACAGCAAATAAAACAATACAATAGACTTTGTAATTGTGAGGTCACCTAAATTGGTCAAAATCAAATCTAATAATGCGCAATTACCCACACCAAATGTAATCAAATAGTCAAGACACTTTTGGTGATAGTTTAACATAAGTTAACATAACTGATACTTCATTTAAACTTCAACCACAAGGATAGTGTTGTGTGTACTGTATGCCTCAAGGGTGCTACATTTTAAAAATACTGTAAAAAGCATCTGAACTGGTTAACTTATATTTTGAGTCCGCTGACCAGAATTTAAAAATTGATTGTTATTCTGTTCACTTACTATTACACATTCATCAAATATGAAATGTTAAGCCAAATTCGGAGTTTAAAGGGGACATATTACGCAAAGCTCACTTTTTTATATCCTTTTGTATTTCCATTTGGGTCTCTACTGTTCCTATAAACACTCCAAGCATGAAAAAAAAAAAACATCCATCCGTTTTCCGTGAGTCAATTGAAAGATTTTGGTGTCTGGAATCATATACTTCTATGAGCCGTTCCTTATCCTGACCTCAGGATAAGGAAATTTGCACAAAACCACCCCTCACCTGTCGAGCCCCCACCCACTAGATTAGTTGAAGATCCACCATTTTTGTCTGCTGGTTTTATGAGCACGCATAAAACGCCGAGCGCTACGGCTACAGGCGAAGGCAAGTCACACGCGAAGTGTTGTGTTGTTGGCTACAAAGAGCAACACAAATCCCTACACTAAGGGCTGACACCGCCTCTGTTTTCTGCCATTTTCACGTGTGGTAAACGCGCAGCGTGAGCATGGGATGGGAGGGGCGTGGCCAGCAACAGCTTATTTGCATAAAAGTGAAAGAGCACTTAAACGGCTCATTGTGAAAGGGACTGAAACTGTCAAGAATAGAGCTGGTGAGATGTCTTTATGTGAGAGTGATTTTATGCAAAGAACTTCATGAACATGTTTTGTATAGCCCATTGACCTATTATTACTTGTTTAAAAATAGGTATAATATGTCCCCTTCAAAGGTTGCACATTATTCACAGTGTATTAACAGGGTATGAATAAAAGCATCCATCCATTCATCCATCCATCAATCCATTATCCGAACCACTTATCCTAACTTGCTGTAGGCTATTCCAGTCATAGATGCCCTAGCTTGAAAATGTTAAATATTCAGGCATCAAAAATACACACAGGACACATTTTGGAAAACTAAAACAACAAACTGGCAGTCCTCAAGTGCAAAAGTATATTTTGTGCACCTCGCAAAAGGGGCAAACAATGCTGTCAGGTTGCTTTCCATTTCTGAGAAATGAAAGGACTTCATTCAGGAGCTGAAACTTGACCGACCTGAAGCTCATAGAAGTCTAAACTGCTTTTGGAGATGCTAGTTCTGAAAGTAACAAAGCAGAAGACAATCTAATCTTGTTCTAGAGGAACACAGTTCTAGAGGAACACTTTGTACTTTGTAATTTTACTTTGTACTGTGCATATAGTTGAAATGAAAATAAACATCAACTTGACTTAACTTGACTTGACATTTGTCAAAAAGATCAAGTCTAATCAGGCCGATCAGCCATCTTTGTTGTTGCTGTGCCAAGGCCAGAGACATCTGTACCTGGCTAAGTGAGTTCATGATGCATTTTGGATATCATCAGTTATTCATGTGTTCAAATACAGCTATTGACATCCGAATCAATCGCATAAATGAATCTTGCTGTGTGAAAGCACAGTTCTCATAATGCCATGATGGCTAGAAGCTTCTGTTAAGTTGCATCCCAAACCACCCTCTTCACATTCTACATTACTAAATGCATGTATTCTTTTTTACACACTATTTAGTGGGACAGTATGCAGTTTGGGACCAAGCCTTAGCTGCATTAGCTTCATACCTGATGAGCCAACATCTATATTGACTGATGCAGTATAGTTGGGATTAAACTGAAACAGAACACATTTGATTGTATCCAAATGTATCCAAACCTGTACACTTACAGGTTTCAAATGCAAGTGTGAGGTATTAGGATAAGTTAGCATGACAGGTTCAGCTTTTGAGAAAAATTTTTGACTTGACTTTATGACTCAAACGCAGGAATGCACAACTGAAATTTGATTGCAAAACTGATTTTCCACTAACAAACTTTGCATTATTAATAATTTAATAATCTCATATATGTTGAGACTTTGAGCTTCAGATAAAAATGCCCCAAAAGTCTCATTGGCCAGCCTGACTGTAAAGAAATCAGACATAAAAATTCATGATCCTTGCTTCCCTAGTCAAATTCATTGAGAATGCTGTGTTGCCCCTCAGACAAACCATAGACAGCTGACAAACCATAGCCAATAACCTGCGTAACATTTATCGGAACATTTTATCTTCATATTTGACATTTTTGAAAGATGGACAGTCTTTGCAGACTCCAATACCTGAGCACAAGATCAACTGCCAAACCACACAAAACAAGACCACTCACTGAAACGTTTGCCATGGAATGAAACTGTGTTTGGACATGCTTTCTACTCAAAGACTCTACAAAATTGCGTTTTCATGAGTCTGCAGATCAAAAGATCAGCCTGGACAGCAGAGCCAAACCAGAGCTTTGCAAGCACCTACAAAGTCCACTCATACAACAAAACAGATTTTGTTATGAAATGAATGCCAGGTACTCACAAAGCAAATCAACAATGAAACACACACACACAAACACACACACACACACACACACACATATATATATATATATATATATATATATATATGTTTGTAAATGTATGTGTGTATATATATATATACATACATATTACATTTCAAGCTACCGTTTTGCCTCTTGTTAATTCCTTATCAAATTCCCTATGGAGCAGTTTTTTCCACTTATCTGGGATGTCACAACACTTAAGTTAAGGCAAGACTCAAACATGTCAAACTCAAACATGCATACCAGTCATTCAAGCTCTAAGCACCAGGTAAGGTATTCTGGGTAACATGATGGTACGTTGCAAAACAGTTTCATGGAATTACACTGAAATGCCAAACAGGTTCTAGATATCAACTGGGTAACTATAACAGAGTGCTGATCTGGAGTTTTGTCAGGTGAAGTAATAGTAAGTAACCAGACAGTGTAACCTAATTAGCTAAGGCCATAATTGGAGAAATATCACAAGGCAGTAAGAACAAGCATACTAAATTTCACTGCAACATAATGCATTAAAATAAATTGGAAACATCTTGAATGTAATGTACTGTAATGAAATATAATTAGAGGACCTGTATCACAGAAACACTCATTTTATTTGTTTTTTTTGGATGTTTCATCCCTCCCTACTCCATACAGTTAATGTGTGTAAAAGTTCTTGTGCACATGTACACAGGTATACATGAGGCGATTTTGTGTGATGGATGGTGGAGAAAAAAATAGTACTGGTTTTAATCTTCTAACAGGACTTTTTATATATTTACACACAGACACAGAGAGGTCAGAATGTGCCACTGATGTTACTACATCCAACACCCCCATGGCTGTGTCCCAATAGTTGAATGAAGTTTCCTTTCTGATTTGTGTGCCCTGATTTCTGATCTGTATCCCACGGTCTCCTAAATACACCATCAGAGGAGACTAGCATGTGGAACCACTGGACTACAAGATCAGTCAGGAGAAGTGGACTTTTTTCATACTATATTTTTTCTGTTAGTACTTGGATGCAGCCATAGACTCTGCCGGTTTTGGATGAGGCCCTTGTTAGCCTCCTGGAACTGGTAATAACATTTTTTTTTTCATTTTCTATGAAAACAATCACTTGTACACATATTCACATGTTGCACCCAGTTCAGCCCTGCCATTTCAAAGCATGGACTGTTTTTGAAATGACACAGCCAATTACAAATCAGATTATTTACATAGTTCAGCCTTAAAAGAAAAGTAAGAAAAGTAATTGCAATATTGTAAAAATTGAATGTAAACATTAATTATAACTCTATTTGGTATATGAACTCCCATAAACATAATAAGTGGCCACAGGGGAAAATATTTAAAAATGTGTCATATGGGCATATTATTTAATGCGTAAATGATACGGATCCAGCAGGTCCATTACAAAAATAACTGTTTTTACAGCCCAGATTCAGTTCTTAATAGTATATGATTATTTACAATTGTTTTACACAAAATAATTACACAGCTTATAGTGCCACATGCTTACTGAGTTATTTCCTCATCAGGTTAATACCTAATACCTGAAGGAACAGCACTATCGATCACTCTTGGGTTGAGGTCCCTCTCCATGACTTTGTACATTAATGGCAAATATTTGTTTAAAGCCTAAATTTGTTGGTTTAAACCAAAAACCTGCTGCTGTCTTTGAGGTGGTCAGGTTTGAGGGGGGAAAGTTTGGGGTGGAAGGAAACAGCATGTCACCAGGATGAAAACTGTCCTGTGAGTGACACGCTTACAAACAAAGACGGCATGGTCGAAGTCCCTGGCAGGGTTCCAGCTATCGAACAACTGGCGACATATCAGACTGTGTCACCTTAAAGAGGGGAAAAAAGATCACCACACATAGTGAGTGTGACCAACGGCTTACCGCGAGTGATCAAAACAGATGATATGTTTGCAAGAGCTGACAGTAACAAGTGCTCCCAGACAGCTAGTCCAAATGGAGACCACACACAGGGATGACACACTACAGCTGTGGAAGAGCAGGCAAACATTAGGAGGGGGCATGTTTGATTGTGCTAGCGCCTCCTGCTACATTTGTTAACCCACCATTTCAGCACATGAGCGCTGATCCCTAAAACATCCAAAGAAGGCACGACCTGGTACCTTCAAGTGTACTTCAAAACTGCCCAAGGTTTATTTACCATTCATCTTCTCTAACTAAGGCCATGTGAGGTATTTAGCTTTGAGGTATGCGCTCATACATCGAGGGAGTTAGGCTACGCTGTGACAGCAGCTTAGCAAACCATCTGATATACTCTTAAAGCGGTGGCTCAGCAAAACAGTTCACACAAATGTTAGTTTCTTGAGCTACCAAGCTGATAGTGGCCAAATAAGCCATGTTCAAATAGGCAGGGGTTGACATAAGTGGAACGCAAGTGCACATTGACATAAGTGGTACACAAATGCGTGGCAGTTTTCAGTCTTCACAGTGCAAATGCGTACCTAATTTGTGACTTCTGTGTCTGTGTCTTGCCCAAGGTACCCCCCCCCCCTCCTCGGACCTTGGGCAAGACACGGACCTCTGCGCCCCCTTCAAACTCGACACCAATACTAAGGATGGTACTCGACACTCGCTACTATTTTTTATACTACAGGGGTAGAAACAAACACAGGAACTTTTTAATAAATAATTTAAAGTGTGCTCTGGGGCCGTCACGCCGCTTCTCTGCGAAGGAGAGCTTTGTGACCGGCCTCATTCAATAGGTCTTGGGGAGCTGAGGGTCCCTGTAAAATTTTGCGGTGCTAGGTTTGAGTAGACAAACAAAATGCTACGTTTTATTTATCTACTCAACATTGTACAGCGTCTTTGGGTGTTCTGAAAAGCGCTTTATAAATTAAATGTATTATTACTATTATTAGCCGGCTCAGAACTTGGCAGCGCATTTAAAGGCATGCAACGCTTTTTTTCCCGCCCTCCATAGAGAACAATGTGGGACGGTTTGGGGCTGATAACTCCGGATCCACATGGGCTATGGGGGCACACGGGGGCTTGTTGGAAAGGTCTCATGGAGATCTACCAGCATGTCAAGTTTGGCGTGGCTGGGTGCTCGTCCTATAGAGCGACGTGGCTCAGAAAGTCCGTGCTCACCGGACTGACGTGCCGGTTCTGGGGGAGGAGAGCTTTGCCACCAGCCACGTTCGATAGGTCTGGGGGAGCTGCGCTAGGTTGTTCCCTGGCCGAGCTACATTTAAAGGTGCGTGCCATTTTTTTTTCCTCCGTAGAGAGCCAAAGTCTCAAAGCTCCACCAAAGCTGCCCCTGGCTCTCTACAGAGAAAAAAAAGTGGTACGCACCTTTAAATGAGTCGCGAACCGGCTTTCATGTAAACATTGGGTCCTCCATGTAGCCAGGGAGGGGCTACCCGCTGCAGTGCCTGTTGAAAATTGTTGTAGTCTGCCGGCGATTTCCGTGAACGGGCAGATGCAAAACTGGCATTTAATTATCGATACCAGTGCTAATTGATATCGAACTCGATAACTAAATTTTAATATCGATTAGTAGCTGGGAATCGATTTTTTTGACATTAGTGTGTAGCTAATTAAAGTACAGGCCTAAAGTGGCTAAACTCTCTAATTAAGTATCTTGCATCCGAGCTTAGTAGCGCCCAACAGAAACAGCTGAAGCTCAAATAAACAAACATCACTCCATGCAACCTCTAAAGGTGTTATTAACAAACATCAAATAAACAAACATCACTCATCGTCACCCTCTAACATTATTCAAGGTGATATTTACAAACAGCAAACAAACAAACCACTCATCACTGCCCTTAAAACGTCACATTAACAAACAGCAAATAAACAAACAAACTTTCTCACCATCATCCTCTAAAGGTGTACTTAGCAAATGAGAAAGTAACTGTGATCAGCCCAAATAATTGAGATCAGATCATTACGTTATAAATGTGACATTTATGTGCAAAACACTTGCATAAATTGTCCCAAACTCAAAGTGTGTCAAGTTCTTAAGTAATCTCAGATGTACTTGCTTATCATTTACATTTGGGACAGTTAACTTTTGGCTGAACCCTCACTTTAAAAAAGAAATGGTAGAAGTTTAGAAGTACATCAACATGCAAAATATGGACAGCTGTTCAACTAGAACATTATGTCTGTACTCAGAGCATCCCATAACCATCTGTTTATGTGACCACCATCCACTTGGCTGCATAGCTTTCTCACATCAAGTGGCGCACCACAAACACTCTAGAAATAATATTAGATGAAGATTAATAACAAAGTGCTGTTCTGTCCAGTTCTGCACATCACTCTTTATTTGATGAAGTGAGAACAAGAATCGGGGGGGGGGGGGGGGTCCGAAAAATCAAAGATACTGAATGGGCCAACTGAGGTAAAACAGAAGCATGTTCAAGGAGGCTTTGGCTCATCTCCAAGAGATGATATAAGTTCTCTCATTGCAATAACGACAGGAATGTCATGATTTCCTTCAAAATGTTCCTGAAGGTCTTCTGCTGGTGTCGGGAGGTGGGGTGGGGGAGGGGATTAAGGACTTACTGACAGGGAAAAGTACATTTGCCAGAGATGAAGAGGACACCTGGAGGTCAAACAGCATCTTATCTAAAGTTTATTAGTTTATATTGCTAGGAATTGCTACAAATAAGCAATATTCACTAGATAAAAACAAAAGCATGTGGTTTTAGAAATGGAATGCCCGCAGACACATGTCTTTGATACACAGGTGGTCGTTCATAGTTACAGAGGAATTCTTTTAATTTTTCAAGATAAGGTTTTACGATCGTTAAAGGGGGTAGTTTCATTTGAAATTTGCTGTCCTCGAGAAAGTTTGCAAGTCAGAATTGTTCACATGGGTGGTAAATGGGAGAACTGAATGCCTCTAAAAGCTCCCACAATTAAGTTTTTTCAGGATATTTCCCAATTTTTCCTCCAATTAAGTGCTATCCAGCTCCACCCACTATCTTGGACTGCCAAAATCACACAATACCACCAGTGCCGGGGTGGGGAGGGGGTAGTGAGGGCAATAACATGCTTCCTCTGATTCATGTGAAGCACTACCGCATCTTTTTTGTTAACTGCTGCTAACATAGTGTCACTGAACAACTCTACACACTTGGAGTTTTGAGAAGGCTCTGACTAACAATGTTGACTAAAGGTGGTGAGGTACACATCAGCCACTGTATATTAAAATTGTATTACAAAAAAGTACCCCTTTACCATTATTTTACCATCAACATTGCATATGGGTTGGATAGTAAAGAATATATTTGTAAAAAGACCTCATGCCACCTAATGGTACCAGAGGGTGTGAGGTCTTTTTACAAATATATCCATTATATTTCACCTCCACTGTAAAGAAATTCAAATTTACCATGAACCATTTGACATCACTGAGGACTTTGTATCTCAATCAATGAATTATGAAAAAAAATCCTTCAGTAAGGCCCTTATCAGTTGTCGACAGCTCCACCCCAGCCACATTCTCCAGCCCTCGCTGGGATGTCCTACGTGTGGCTGACCAGAGGTGAGACCTGAATACAGGGCTAAGGGCTTGACCCCAATATTCCTCCTGGGACTAACTCAGAAAGGGGGCAGTATGTTTTCCACATTCAGGCCCACATGGCTCTACACAAGCCCAAATTTATGTGAGGTTTGTGAGAGGAAAACTATAAATTACTCCTGAAAACAGAGTGGGGTGAGAATAAAGCACAACTTTACTTAAACTGTTACGCAGCTGTTTAGGGCGGGTCGACATGCACAACACTCAAATGAGCAATGTGAATGCTTTCAAATTTGGTAGTTATGAAACAGCGTGTTATGACTCCGCCTATTTACACCTAAGGTCATTCATTTGCCCTTTGCTATGGCCAGATATTGTCAGGGGAACTCTGTTCACCTCTGTGAATTTTAATGCACAATCATTATTGTTTTGTTAAATTCCATATATTATAAATAAAACATAAAACGTGACCATTGCAAAGGTTAAGACATAGTAATTTAAGCAATTTCCTCCAGGATCAACAAGGTTTCTGATCCTGACTCAGATTTGATTTGATGGGCACTCAAACTATTGCATTTGACTTTAAAAATACTTCATTATGTCATTTAGAGGTCATACCTCATGCAAATGGTGCATTAAAAACGATAATCAGCCTACTTCTTCAGTACATGCGACCACACTACTTTGTGGTCCTAGTTCAAATCATTAGAAGCCTGTAAATAACCTTTTTGTGAAAAAGGAGATTTGAGGGAACTAATATTACAAATCAATTCTTAAATTCGATTACTATTATTATTATTATTATTATTATTATTATTATTATTATTATTTTATACTATTGTTATTCTGTTAAAAGTCACCTCATAAGCGAACATGTGGACACTGGAAGCAGGTGTGTATGTGTGTGGTTGGGGCCTCTGTGGGTGTGCTCCGGAGACAGGTGCTTTTACGAGGGTGGTGCGCCTTTAAAGTGACGTGCTAAGAGGCCGTTTTACGCCAGAGTGCTCCATTAAGGCAAAGCCATTAATGTCCGATAGCTTTACGGGCTGTGGGGCTTAGGCCTCAGTCGACCCTCGGCGGGTGCCCATGTCAGAAGACCCCTGCTCACAGACTGGGGAAACCCCACTCGTGCACTAATGGGACATGGCGATGCAACCAGAGCTGTGGACATGGTGGACAGAGTGACTGCTAAGATGTCATCACCCTTCACCTATGACTAATGTCTGGGAAGAAAGTAGCAGTGGACGTTTTTCTTACTGCCTATAAATAAGATGTCCATCGATGCACTCAGCTTCTGCCAGGGTGGAATCAGTGCACACACTAAAAGTTGCCATGTTCCAGAGCAACTCTGAGGACTGTGGGAACACAGCGTTATTGCATTTTGGATTTCAGTAAATTATTATTATTTTTAATTATTTTTTAATTCCCTCATAATACAGATAACTGAGATGTAAACGAAGTCGTTCAGAGTGGGTTTGGTGTCAAATGGTTCATTGTGGAGAAACCTACTGACTCCGTACAGGGGTGGTGAATGGAACCAGACATACCAAAGACCCCAGCACAAAAACAGGCATTTTATTTGCCATCCAATCCCACTAGTGCACCTAGATGTGTCTCCTGAGTGTTTATGTGTGATGTTGATAGTGGTGAATACTCCTCTACCGTGAACAGCTCTTTAAAAAAAACCTTTTATCCCAAACCTTTATCTGAAAAATAACATAAAACTATGCCTTCGGCATTAAGTAGTCTAATTTCATGTAATAACTGTCCATGATAGAGCTTTTAGAGCCATTAAACTCTTCAGACGTCTGGTTCCATTTAACTGCACTGTGAACAATACAGATAATTTGGGGACAGTTTATGCTTATGCTTAGGCTATGGGAATACCAGGAGGCGACCAGAAGCTCATCCCCTTAAGTCTGTAAAACCCCTTCCCAAACCTAACCCCCCAGGTAAATCTTCTGTCATACAAATCTGGCTTTTTTATAAGGTATCCCAAAAACACGGATTTCCAGTCATGGAGTGGATTTTCTTTGTCAGTATGTTTCAAACTAACCATTCACTTGTGACCCCAAAATGCTCGTTAAACGTGAAGAAAATGGAACAAAACATGAAACCTTCGAAAAACAAGGCAGGCATCATTTGTTTTTTTCAATGCTGTACTGTTGACTTTGCGCCGGATGAGAGCCTCCTAGCCCGGCTCTCCTTCTAGCCAGATTCCTAAACAAGCAAACTGGTAACAGGCTCCGGGTCTGCAAAAATAAACCCCAGACCATCCATTGTTTCCCCCCGTGCATGTAGCATGGACGCTCGTCCAGAATTCCACAATTAAGAAGGAATGTCGACGAACATTCGCAGCGCTGCCTTCGGTTGGTCTCCCAGGACGTGCCATAATCAAACAAAAACAAGCAACCACTCGGGGAGCTCATCTCCTGCTCGTGTTTTTCCTCCGCCCCCTCTGCTTCAGCACTCCGGCGCTCTCTCGCTCCATCTTTCTAAGAAACCATCTTTCATCCGTCAGCCGTAATATTTCAATCTAAAGCCCGGGCTTTGCCAGCCGCTGATTTCTGTAACTGGATCAGATGTCTGATGATAAATGGCCTCTTGATGATTGGAATGGGATAACGTTCGGAGAAAAACCACCTGTTTTTTTTTCCCTCCGAGTCTGATGTCACCTAGCAGCCCGCACACGGAGTCATTTGAAGTACTTCTGGAATGCGATTGGAGGCAACTCTATGGACTGGAGGCGGTTCAAAAAGGCCTAATAGAAAACATCGCTGTTCCCTTGAGAAACTCAATTAGGGTGAAGCAAAGAAATGCAAGGATATTACTGGATTTACTGGAATATGGTTCCCACTTACTTGGACAAAGTGCTGTGTTTTCACTCACTGTGTTCATCGTTGCAAATTTCAGCCAGAATATTTCCAGTAATTTTTACAATTGCATCCTGAAAAAGGCTTCCTGGAAAGTCACTTCCAAACTTAAATTTGGAGAAAAAAAAATTAAAACCGCGACCTGGAATAGGATGCCATGATAAAGATTAGGACAAGGTAATAAGATACGTATTGTTGTCGTGATAAATTATGACACACGCTTCTGTGGATATTGTGGATATCGTCCAAATCGCCCAACTCTGATCAATATTTTGTTATTTGAAAAGCTGTCAAGGATGTAGTGTTAATGCAATCAGTTATTAACACTATCAAATTTAAAATTCCATTAACACATTCTTTGGTTTGACCAAGCCAAATAGTAACTACAGGCTGAAGCCCAGCTGCTCACATATTGTCGGATGCTCAGATTAAATCATTTGCATTTATGGCATTTAGCAGATGCTTTTATTCAAAGACTTACATTCCCTAACTACAGGGGGCAGTCTCCCTGGAGCAGCTTCAGGTTAAGAGTCTTGCTTGTGCTTGTAGCCCTCTCATTCAAGTGCAGCTTTTAAAAGCTTTAAAAAGCATTTTACTGAGATACTTTTAGCACCTTTGGCAGAACAGTGCCCACAGCAGACCTGTGGAGAAATCAACAAGCAGTGAACTAACAAAAGCAACAGCAATATGGAAAGCTCCAAGCAGCCACAATCGTGAATTATTTGAAACCACTGAAAGAATATGTTATATATAAAACATAAACTACACAAAATAGTGTACACAAAAGATTAGTGCCTCAAATATGTTGCTCTGACATATTACATACTGCTCTCTTATTTTGACTATTGAGGCGCTGCTTGCACTTGGTTTCTAAATACATCTTGGGTGTATAAAACTGTGCACCATACTATAATACTGTACACCATACACTGCGCACCATACTTCAACACTTTAGGCCATTCTTTAGACTACTGTACACTACACAATTACACTCTACACCATACTGTAACTCTTTAGGTCATAATATAGAATACTGTACACCACATTATAACGCTGTGCACCATGCTATAACACTGTACACCACACTGTAATATTGTACACCATACTGTAATATTATATACTACACTATAATAATGTACAAAACACTTTAACACTGCACACCACATTACAGCACTTTAGGTCATGCTATGGAGCATTGAACAAGATGCCATAATACTGTACACCACATTTTAATACTGTACACCATACTATAATACTGTACACCATACTCTAATACTGTATACCACATTTTAATACTGTACACCATACTATAATACTGTATACCACATTTTAATACTGTACACC